>NHTK01001365.1:0-20713 GCA_002938355.1 Panaeolus cyanescens | reverse complement strand
TACTATCATCCACCAGTACCTCGTGTTCCCTAGTACTTCGTGAAGTCACGAAATTTGGCGGGAAAAGGTGACAGCTCGTCAGGGTCCGTCACAATTCCCCCCGCCAAAAGCGTGATGTTCACGAACGAGTGGGGAACACGAAGTACTGGTGGATGATAGTACTTGAAGACTCCACTTGAGAATTTTTAGAATCACAGGTAGGCAAGTTAAATGTAATATTGGCCATAAACATTGCAGAACCTTATCCTGAACTTGCACGGTCCGGCCGCCAGCCTCAAGTTGTGGAGTCCAGACAAAAAATGGGATACCTGGCATCGCCTTTTCTTTCAACTGAATAACCCGCAATGCATTTTTGTCTCCTGAATTTTTAGTGCTGTAACAGTCTATAGGTTTTGTCCTCACGCCATCACGGACCCTGACGAACAGCCTGGGCACTCATGCGGATTTCCATTCAACCAGCTGAGCAATTGACCGATATTCATGGGTTTAGCTGTGGCCTCCTGTGGCTATGCTCCACCTAATAGGACATGATGCTGTGAAGACAGTTCAGCAACCAAGGTTACTGCTTGTCTTTTCTGAACGATCAAGTTTATGATCTGGATGGTGCTTTGCCGAGTTCCAGGGGCGCTGCGGCAGTTCTCCGCTGACCACGAAAACGGGAAAGTATTGATTTGCATAGCCCCATCCATACAACACATGTCCCGCCTTCATACACTGACTCAATTGGAATTTTGACCCTCGCATCTATATAATGGTCCATTTCGCCTGATTCGTTCGTTCAAACCTCTTTCTCCCCCAAACTTCCTCCTCAAGCCCTTTTCACTTTCCATCGTCCAGTACAATCCTAATTACGATGTCCGGCAAGGAAGGTTACCCAATGCAAGCTCCTCAGCCAGTTGCTGCCCCCCCTTATCCCCAGGGTGCTCCTCCTCAGCAGTTTGCCCCTCAAGGTGCTCCTCCCCAGGGCGGATACCCCGTCCAGGGCGCCCCAGGCCAAGTCCCATACAACCCACAGATGGCCATGGCCGCTGGTCAGAACTATGCCAACCAACGTATGTCCTCAAACAAGCTCTCCGAGTATGAATCCATCTGACATGTCAACCTAGTGTTCGCTCTCTGTGCTCAAGGCCAACATGAGCGAGTAACAAAGTACGGAATGTTCGGTATCATCATGGCTGTGGTATGCATTGTTTTCTGTCCATCAGCTTTGATAAATAGCTCATCGCGTTCCTCGGATAGATGTGCTTCCCCTGCGGTTTGATCTGTCTCTTGTAAGTATCACGCGTATCAGTTTTTGCTGTAACACGAACTCATGAACCTCCCTTCCCTACAGCACCGACACAGAAGAACGCTGCGGACGATGTGGAATCCTCCTTGGCAAATCATGAGCAACTCAGGCCATCGTTCTTGGATACACTTTTCTTTTCTTGGATTACGCTCAAGGCCCATGCCTCATCATCCCTTGTAGAGCTTATGATAATACCGACTCCCACGGAATATAAACCGTGCCTTGTTATACCTTTGCTTTCTTCCCTCATGACAGTTTGTTGACACGATGTATTTACCTGCTATCTACGACATTTAACTGGTTTCTTTCCAACTTTCACTGCATGGAACGCTCTGAGCGCTGAAAGGAGCTGTCAGTGGCTATTTTTAGACGATGATCCCGAATCAACTTTCAAGTTTCGGCGTCCTTGAGAAGTACGTTTGGTCGCTATGAACGTGTTGACGTTAGATCTGAACCAAGGAAAGCCTCCGGGACATGTGGCCCGCGTTCCACGGCTAAAAAGGGACCAAAACTAGGTATCGCTATATTTTTCTTGAGTCAGACTTGCTCAAGACTTCAAATGCAGTTGCTGTATATCCAACAAAAAGAATGTACAATAGTAAAAATCCAGATAACGTTTGCAGAACCAAATGTATTTGACATTCAGACATCATCTGCAACCAGAATAACTGAAGCTATGGTATAAATCTAAATCTATGGATATATCTAAGGCATGTGCATCGAATTAATAGACGAGCGCTGTGATGTTAATGCTCGCTAAAATAGCAGAGCTCGGTCGTAAGACGGTAGAGTAACATGTGGAGGATGGAACAGGATTATTTTAGTTGTTTGGGAATGGTCGAGTCCCTCGTTAGAGCATTCGAAGCACGAAGACGCTCGCCGTTGAAGTACAACCATACGGGGAAGGGAATACCCAAAAGGATAGCAAGACCTGCGAGAAGCTGCACAAGTAAACGCGTTGAGTACTGGACCAGAAACACACAGCGTCTCAGAATACGCACCGAGTTACCGCCACCAAGACCGAGCTTATCGAACATTTGCTGACCGAACAAAGGGAAAGCAAACCCGAGCAGAGAGCGGAACAACTAAGAAAAGAGAAGAGTGATCAATGAAATTCATCGATGAGGGAATATGGCGAGAAAACGCACTGCATTGGCGGATGTAGCGCTTGCAGCATATGCGAATGAATCGACGAGGTATAATTGGACTGGCAAACTAAAAAAAGTGTATGTAAGGACGGGATTGTTTCGGGGATTCGGAGAGCTGAAACGACTTACAATGTGGTCATCATACCAAAGGCAAAGATGCCGGAACCAATAATAGGCATAATCCAGTGAAGTTTAGCGTGGGCTGACCACCCGTACCAGCTGGTTAATAAAGTAAGAGGCGATTTTTTTGGACGGACGAGAAAGCAAACATACAAAATGCCAATAGGAACAAAGAAGGATCCAAAGAAGAGTGCAGGAATTCTCATTTCAGGCTTAGCAACACCTCCATTCTTCTGCGCGAGCTATTGACAGACGGACATTAGCCCAGAGGAGAAATGCGGTCTGTTATGACACTCACATGTTTGTAGATCTGATCAGCGCTTTTAGCGCCTACGACCGTTGCAATAGCAAAGCCGACGCCAAGACCGAGGTATGCCAACCCTCCGACTCCGGGCCTGAAGCCATAAGTAGTGGCGAAGAACTCTGTGTAAATGGGTTTGTTAACATTTTTTCGGGAAGGTGCTTAGAAGGAATAACGTACGGGCAAATGTTGCAAACATGAGGTAGAAGATACCATACATGCTAAAATAAGTTTAGTTGTCGCTATTTTATGTATATGCAACCGCACTCACAATGCAGTATACAAACTGAGGATAAAGGCGATGGAACTGTTCATGAGAATGGATGTCGGGCGAGCAAGGTTCACCCAGAGTACATGAAGCTTGCTTCCATGTTCCTGCAACAAGTGGGGGTGTGCCCTATTCGCAGCCTCAGGATCATCAGATTTTTGAGCTCGTCTCAGGCGAATGATGGGTGCGTAAGTTTCCCGTAAAACAGGGATACCGACGCACGATGCAACACCGCATAGAGCTGTAAAACGAAAATGAAAACTTGCACGTAATACGTCAAATGGATTGTCTGTGGCTTACCTCCAATGACGATGAACACGTATTTGATTCCGACATTCTGCGTAATAAACCCACCAGCGATAGGTCCAACGACAGGGCCTGTAAAAAGTTTTAAAAAGGGGCAGTACAAGGGTGAGGCAACACTGACCGACTAAGGGTCCCAAACTGAAAAGTGCCATTGCTGAAGCACGATCTCGTTCTGAGAAGAGGTCGCCAACGGTACCGCCTCCACAAGCGATAGGTGCGGATCCTCCTAGGCCGGCTAAAATGGTCGTCAATCATTAAAGTTTTAAATAGTACTCCTGTAACGTACAGAGGAAACGAAAAGCAATTAGGGATCCTGTATTGGGAGCAAATGCACACCCAAAGCTGAAAGCCATCGTGAAGAGGTTTCCGAGATGTAGTACCTATTATAATTGATCAGATATGTTCGTTGTTGTCTGGAGAGCTATCGTACCCATGTTCGTCCATACATTTCGGAGAGGGGTGCAAGGATAAGGGGCTATAAATATATTGATTTCAACAAAGAAATACTTGATTGCGGGGTATTTGATACGTACCCCGAATGCAAAAGATAGGAGGAATATACTGAGTGTCAAGGCGATGATTGTCGGGTTTGTGATACCATACTTCATGGCAATTTCAGGCATTCCTGGGGCCATCATAGAACTCGCCAGAGGAGAGCAGAACGTATAGAACGACACCTGAAAACGATAATTAAACCATAATAACTTTACCGCAAAAGAAAAAAAATACTCACAACACAAACTGCTTTCCATTTCCTTGAAGCAACCCAGTTTCTGGGGTTCTCTGGGTCGTTTTCCCAGTCATCTTCCAGATTTTCGATAGCCTCTTCAACCTTGTCTTCAGGAAGAGCGGACTCTCCATGGCCGCCTGAAAACTGTTCCTTGGTGACTCCTGCTTCTACTTTCTCGTTGTACACATGTGTCAATGAAGACGCGGGCGACCGGGTCGTACTGGTCGTGGGGATGGCCTCAGGTGCTGGGCTCTGGTCGTTGGACATGGCTCACTTTTGACTCGGTCTTGCCAATCTAGCGGGACCTAATAGTACAAGTGGTAGAAAGGAAGGGCTCGTAACAATGAAAGCACTTGTCCCGCATTCTTTTGAATCTTTCAAAAAGATCACTTTGATACAAGTAACCGGTTGGATCGCTTTTCACGTTATAAAAAATTGGTCAACAACTGAACGGCCCGATGGCAAGTTCTAGCAACATTTCCAATTGAGCAGTTGTAAATGTACAATCGCTGAATGGGATGGACGACGTCTCGGAAGAACGTTTCCTGTAATTCATTTCCGTTGTGAACACGAAGCAGTAGCCCGAAGGGTTGCAGATATAGAACATACATTTGCTGTTGGTGGTTGTTGCCCAAACTTAAAGCGCCTGCTGAGGTCATGTTGTGTTATGTCAGAGACATGCCTTCCTAATGCGTCCCATCCGGCAAAGCCAAGCCCGATGTTTCTGCGTCCCTGAAGCATGCTTTGCCCTCTACATTTTGGATTGTCACATATGGCCTTGAAAACATAAATGACGGAGTTTAGGGAGATCCTTGAAAAAATCTCGCTTTCTGCGTTTCGTATGGTGGTCATTTTCAATTTTTTACGAGTCCCCCCCAGGGGAGTCGTTCTTCTTGCGATGGGAAATTGCTGGGGTCCTGTGACGGTACCAGCGCCGGTGATTGCCGTGAGGGGTGATCGTTGTCCTGGCTTTGCTTAGTCACCTTTTTTTTTCCCAGCATTTGTTTACCTAAGGAAGGTCGTCATCGCTCTCATCCAACTTGACCTTGTCCTCGTATCTGTGATATTTTAATGCTCAATACTCTCAAGCGCTCACAAAAATATCAGTGAAAGGTCGTGAGAGAAATTCATCAAGCTTTACACGCATGTTTGGCTCACCCAGGGGCTGGTGCAGGACAGACTGGACAGTGAAGACCAGCAACAATATCATGATTAGCCTTTGGGTGATCATGACTCGGGTTCAACTACTCCGCTGATCTCAACTTCCAGTCTCCCAAATATAGTTGCTCTTGTTCTCAATCTTCTCAGTGCCACTCCTGTCCTCTCTCTCACTCTGGTTTTAAATCCCGTATTTCAATCTGGGGTTTGTGCACTGCCGTTGAGGTGGGTTTCTTGCAATGATGGGGTTTGAATCCCGTCTCATCCCGTATTCCAGCCCTCCCTTGAGTGCTCAGATCTGAGCAGTGAGGATAGTAATGGTGAAAGAGGTGTTGGATACAGTGATTTGAAGTTGAGATCTAGGTTTCTTACCTTGTTGCTCAACGCTGCTAGCATCTTGACGTTTTTTTCTAAAAATAATAAGGGACTCGTATATGCCACGCTCTGCGATGGCCTACATTCACGTATTATTTCGACACATAAATGTATGGTAAAGTTAGAAAAGATTAATACACATCTCCAACAGTTAAATAAGAGACACAAAACTTTACCTCCTTTACTGTGCAATTAAAACACAAAATCTGAATTATTATACAGATGAGTAATATTGTACGGTATTTCTGACACAAAATGAGCGGTGTACCTGATTTGATGGCACACACATACGGTATTTCCGACACAAGAGTAAGTGGCACACCTGAATTAATGGCACACAGATACTAATGTCTCGCACTTAATTACCCACAAATAAACGCTCAAAATATAGCTAGATCCAGAACCAAGAAAGGTACTTTCATGTGTCAGTAAAGGGTCCCTTCGCAGGGAAAGTCGGAGTTTGAATTGTACCGGCAGGCCGGCACGCATCATTCCTGCCATCAGCGGGGCTCGAAGCTCATCAAAAAAGACCTACCCTAAAATCACTCACCTGAACCATGGTGGGGTGCCAGTATCTGATCGCTTTTGCTTTTCCATTATCTTTTCAATCAGGATTTTTAGCTTTAAGTTGAAGAAATAACAAAGATGATCACATCAACATCGCCGACAGCGCAGCCGGTTTGCCGAGTCGCCGAGATGCCAAATTCAAGCTCCGACGGCATGACTTTCTGACACAAATATCAAGCCAATTAAACAATGTCAGTCCGTAATTCATATGAATACAAGTATATTTCGGTCTGATAGTTTTGTGCCAGTAACTGAACCACAAAGCACATGTGCATGTGCTACAAAATCGAATCCTGTGCCAGGATGTCATGACATTTGCGCCAAGAATGCACACATATGTACCCGAAACTTATGAGATTTGTGTCAATAATTAAAATCTGTTCGTGTTCTGTGTGCTAATAATCATTGGAATATGTATTAATAATATCAAAGATCTATATGACATGTAATGCATCTGGCATGAACAATACATGTGTGTGCCGAAATAATAAAAATTGAAAATGACCACCATATTTCGTGAAGCAGAATCTTGTCTGTACTTACTTACTATACTATGCGCAGCAGTTGCATAGACGATGGCTGCCAAGGCGCCAGTGGTAAACTAAATTTCTTCCGGCGTCATAGACCTTGGAAATACATTTAATAGAACTGTTTCTTGCATCTTGCAATCGTACTCGACTGGCCATAAGTAATGTTCGAGGTTGGTTCAAGGTAAGCTTCAGGTCTAATTCAAACGCTGTTTAAATGCATGCAGTGCTAGTGCAACTGAACCTCGTCCTCCAAGGTTGATATGTCCATGCATACATGTGCTGCGAGGAACTTTCTAGTAATTGATTGTTATATCATCGGGGCCCGCTTTATGTAGGATAACAAACAGTTCTAAAAATATCTCCGCACGATGCATTTGGATTGGCTTCCTTGGACAGGTGTATCGCCTGCTCATGATTTTATTCTTACCGTGAAGAGCTGTTAGAGGCTGTTAGGCAGTGGCTGCATCATTGGATCGTCATCCGACCTCGCACGTCACGCTGAAAGCAACACTCGTACTGATGCCCGATATGCAATGACATGTCTATTGATTGTGAGGTATAGATGCTATCACGAATCGATGCGGAACGTCATAACGCGTACGAGTTACCTCAAGTTCACTTCAGCCTAGTGTTGAGCACGATGGCCATGACTCTTGAACGTTGTTTGAGCACGGTCAAAATAAAAACCCGATTGGGTCTGTACCTTCTCCGTATTGTGATAAGACAGGCTGAACAGAGACAAAAAAGGTTTTACGAGATTCAACGGTAAGCGCTTGATCGCTTCGATGGGACGACTAAGTCAAAGCCGGGTATCGTGTCTGGGGTAGGCGTCTATGAAGGTAAAAATAAATATTATCAGGTTGCCCATATTAACGTCGACCATAGATTATCTATACAGTGATATCGAAGTGCAAAGAACGTCCGAGTGGGTTCAATAAATTATGACTGGCGGGTTACGATTCGACAAGATGCGCTCGTCTTTGATATACTTCTATGAAGATTGCGACAAAATATCGCCAATTAGTTGTGCAATGGCTGGGGGATCGATTTCAATTGCGTCATTTTTTGGGGGTGAGATGGGCGGGTATGTATTTTGGAAAGATCTGTGCTGTTATTAGTTGAGAGTGCTAACATAAATAAATGAAACAGACTTTTTTCCCGACCATGCAACGTATTGCAGGCCCACCGACTTCAATGCAAATTCACGAACGCGAGAGAATCTTTCTGCGGGGAATAGCTCCATAACGACTGTCTGAGGTGTGGGTTCCATGAAAAGTCCGTCCATGAGGTGATTCCCATGAACACCTATAACCGCCTATAAAAAATCAGACGATGAATCTTGAAAGAATGCTGGCTATAAATTGTCTTACCGATGATTGAGCAATGGCCGTCATCCTATCTATCCACCTCGTTTCCGTAGAAATCACGCGTACTTCATAACCGTGCTTTGCTGCCATGCTTTCCAACGACTTGACCAGTGCTTGATGGTCTGAATCTGAAAGCTTGGGTTTAAGTGGGTCCAGCTGTGTGCTCAGGTAGGTTACTGTGCGTTTTCCCTTGGAGGCTCCAACAAACGACGCCAAATTACGGCGGATGGGTTGCCACCAGTGTGGCGAAGCTACAAGTTCAAATGCAGAAGTATAGCCTGGTTGACCTTTCTCCACACTCTTGATGGCCGCTGTATGGTCTGCAACGACCAAACGCTGGAAAAAGAACGGCACGGGCATGGCATGATAATCCTCCCAATCCTCCAAATATTGAACAGTCATTTGCGGAAAGGCAGCCTTGGCGAGATATGGATGGAACCCGGTATCAAAGCGTCTTCGTCTGGTATCATGTGGCTCTTCAACAGGAGGGTTTGCGTCGGTGAAGAAGCGGTTATGAGGGAATATAAGGCGGACTGGAGGAGGTAATCTAGTAGATCCCGTTGCATCAATAGTGGTATCCAACGAGCTATATGTCCTCCAGAGTGACAGAAGAGTCGTATTATCTGCGTATTTAGACAGTTGTCATTTTGCGGGATGGATAGCCAGATGTATAGCAACTTACGTGACTTGGGATCCGCAGCCATGAACGAGACACCCCGAATTCTATAGACAATATGAGTTCAATGAGGGGGTGACAATAACTGAAAACATACGGTGCACCATAAGTTCCTAAGACGTTCTTGCCCTCCTCAGTCGAAAGGATTTGCCATCTCTTAAATCCAGGTCCTGTACTGGTGACAATGTTGGACAATGGGGGGAACTCTTCTTTCTTGTCGGTTACGATATACACATTTCCTTTTGCGATGAATACGTTCTCCATAATAGTAAAGCCTGAATCGATATTGTCAACAAGATGAACGAATTTTAAGGAGGAAACATACCAGGTGCATGCCTTAGGAGCTTTGTCTGCGGAATGTTATCTTGCCATCGTTGCAAAGCATTGTCAACCGTCGACCACATCGCTTTTCTACGCAAATCTGCCTCGGTCTCGTGGTACTCCTTCCAGAACGCGCCGTGCCTGTCTGATCCAATTTCATGGTTGCGTTCATTGCCTTCACCAGCAACGTGGTCTTCGTCCCAATTCCAGCTCCCATAAATTTCCTCTTCTAGTTGATCACGATAACCAGCAGGCTTTCTTCCATCTACACCAAGGTCCTTCGTAGCTCCTAGACCCATGCTAGACAAAATCACGCCCTTGGTGGCACTTGGGTCCACACCCAAGTAGTCCAGTGACGATTCCAGGTTATAGGCCATTAGATATACAAGAATAGAAACGAGGACGAGAACAATCTCGCGCCTCTCGGGAGGCGCAGTCCAGCGAGACATACTGGACTTGCTGTTTCTCTGTGATGTAGTCCTGAAACTGTAAGAGTTGGTCAGTCTTGTTCAAGTCGAGCGAAACCCTCGAGACGGAGGCAATTACTATTTTCGGCGCTGGAGTAGTGTGGTAAAGCATAATCGGCAATAGCCGACCAACCTCCTGAGTCCAAGAGAGCACTCCGTTCAAGTCCCATTCTCATTGAAAAGTCGCGTCGTCTCAGGTTTTTTCAAGGTACCCAACTGGTAATCGATAACTTGCAATCAATGTACAGCAAAACAGTGCACGTCAAGTCTCTGTCAGTGGGCTTTTGAATCCAATTACACACAGTGCCCGCATCACGATCACGAACATGTTGCAAAACCTTACTATTTCTGCTCCAAATTATGGCAACGACCCAGCCTGTGAGTCAAATCATAAAGAGAAGCACTTCATCACCATTCAAATTTTATTCTTCTGTTCCAGATATGAAATATAGCACAGGAAGTGACCGGTGACCAGGAACATGGTCAATCCAGATCGTCCTTATCGACATCCTATGGAACAACGATTCTGCACCGCAGTATTGAATATATTATACTACATAGCCTGATACCTCGTGTGTCACTCGTGTTCCCAATGTAAAGGAGAATAAGAGCTGGAGTTCAGCTTTTCTCCGTTTGAATCCAACCCAAGGATCCCTTAATTGCAAGCTTTTGGTCTTCAATTCTCTCGGATAACTGAGTACAACATGGTAAGCTAGTATAATCCAAATAATTGTCATCTCTTTAAGTTTTCTCTTCAGGTGCTACCCAAGATTTTCGGTCGCGGCATATTAGGATCCGTCGGCGTTGCGGTATGCTCAACATTATCGCATTATTCGCGGGGTTCGAATCATTTTTCCCCTACAGGCTGCTGTCGCAAAGAATAAGCTACAGATCATCAATGACCAAGAACAATTCCTGTATGCAGATCTGCTTCAGAATGGGCACCCACTCGCTGATATGTTCACTTACAGCCAAGGTCTTGACGACCAACTTACTAACTGGGGACTCCAAGATATCAGTATGGCCTACGAAATTGTAGCCGTGGTTGGATCTCAATCCTCTGGCAAAAGTAATGGAAATCCTCATTATGTCGTTGCGGCTGGTTAACTCTGCTCTGTAGGCACGTTGCTTAATCACCTTTTTGGAACCGACTTCGCTGTTATGGACCCGGCGTCTCGTGGTCGAACAACAAACGGTCAGTACTACCTCCTGGATGTAATAAATGTTTCTTGACATTTGTTATCGTCTGTAGGCATATGGCTCTCCGCTGCTCATGATCCTCCGAATCTCATTGTAATGGATGTTGAGGGCTCTGATGGCTCCTCTCGGGACGACAATCAGACATTTGAACGAAAGTCTGCACTCTTCGCGTTGGCCACCTCCCGAGCGCTTGTCGTGAACATGTGGGAGAATCAAGTTGGCCTTTATAACGGCGGTAATATGGGCCTCTTGCGCATTATTCTGGAAGAGTATCTCGCCCTCTTTGGAGGGGTGGCTGCAGCGTATGTCTTTACTCATCAGCCTGTGCAATATCTATGGTCTGATCTACTCTTAGTGACTACGAGCCGCCTCAGATTCTATTTGTCATCCAAGCTCATAGTGGCATAACCCCGCTCAACAGCCTGTCGAACACCATAATGGCCGACCTTGAAAGGATGTGGCAAGGCATTGTGAAGCCCCCTTCGCTCTCAAGTCAGCAACTCAAAGACCACTTCAATTTCCAATTCGAGTCTTTGCCTCACATAATTTGGGCCCCTGATGCGTACAAGAAGGGTATCGACACTCTTCGCAAACGGTTCACAGATAAAAACAGTTCAAGTTATCTCTTTCAACAGTCAAAGCCACCCAGCGTCCCTGTGGGTGGCTTAGAGTTGCACATGCAGATGATTTGGGTATGAATTTTGTCAGTTTGGACGTTTCATTGTGCTGACTTTTCCGCAGCAAAAAGTGCAGTCCTCTGAGAATTTGAATCTCCCGAGTCAACATGATCTCCTGGCGGGGGCTATTTGCGACAGGATCAGCGAGTCTATTCTTGCCCGATTCCGCCCTCACTTGGATCCTCATATTGCCACCATCAACGAAGGCCAGGTTATTGACAATCTTGGCGCTCTGTTGCGCTCATGGCGTTCTGATGTTCTTGGTGAGTATGAATTCAACTCACACAAACGATAGAACTCATGCCATTCCTAGGGCAATATGACCGTGATACAAGCCACTACGCTGCTGCGATTCATCAAGGAAGGCGCAAAGCACTTTCTGGTGCTTTTTTCAACGAGGTTTCGGTCATTGTTTTTGGCCAACTCAGAAACTTGCGCAGCTCCTCTTTGACGGCCTTCGATAACACTCTCAGGGATTCCATGACCCAGGATGATGTGCTGTATCAAGCTACGGTCTCTCAGGAGCGAACTCGTCATGAAAATGAGTATGCTTCTGAGGTACACTCTCTACGGCTCGATGGTTCGAATTGGCCACTCGAACCAGAATCTCAGCAATTTATGGATGGGCTTGCAGAGCGGGCTACTATCCGGGAGAGGGAGAAGAAGTTATTCAACGCGCCCATTCGGGTAACAAAGGAAGATAACGTTGGATCTCGCAAGACTATGACAACTAGCGCTACTCTTTATCGTGATGGCAAGCTCGTCGTTGACGTCTATACCAGAACAAGAAAAAACAACGAAGGTCTTCGGGGGCGTGTTCTTGTGGTTGTAGTCGACGTCAATGGAAACGCAGTTGGCATTTCCAACGAATTGCGTTGCACGACTCGCGGTGGCGTTTGGGATCCGTTCACCCCTTCTTCTGGACATGATCAGTTTCATCTTCAGCTGCCAGCGGATGTTGGAAGAGCGGCATTCAGCCTTGATATCTACCAGACCGACAATGTGACCTTGGGAGGTACTGTTGATAGAGTTATCAAGAACGTCAATGGAGTGGTAGCCGTTGCGACCGCTCTTGGATTTTGATTCGACATGTGTTCTGTTGATTTTACAGACGTGAGTACGCCAATGGACAGCCTTTGAATGATAGTTGGAGCTCATTTTCGGTTTACATGTTTAGTCGTTTATAAACGGTGTCAATGACATATGATGTGATGTACCGAAGAACGTGTGCACCTTTCAAATGACAAAGTTGTCTGTTCGACACAAATGGATGCGCAGGTTTGGACATTGTAAGTAGGGGTCCATCAAGATCAAATGAAGCCTTTGATGAACTATGTATAGAGGCTATGATTTATCTCGAGGAAGGGTCAAGAAGCGAACAGTGTCTGTTTCGAACGAGCGATTCGGATGCTTGACCCTTCGAACTGTGTATAGAGTTGGATAAAGATGAAACTGGAGCAAGGCTGATAATTTCTCAGGTATAAATGTGGTGTGGAAAAATATGAAAGAGCAATTCAGATTTTACGCCATAAATATTAAATCATGGGTCGACCTCTCACCATCTCGAGTACTTTATCAGGCGAGCATCAGAAAACTCGTTCAGAAGTGTTTCATGACCACATTATGAACACAACTTTATTATTTTTTTCACACTGCGTGATGTGTAGAGCTATAATCAAGTTATCAGTCCAATGTTCAGACATGATAATGATTACTCTGTTCCGTAGATATCAGTTGGGCTGACGGTCCCGGAATCTTTCAAGTCCCGAGATGGATCCTCAGCTGTCCTAAAATACTGACACAACTGTGATGGTGTGGTAACCATATTTCTGACTGAAGAGGGGTTTATCTGTTGCAAGGCAGTCTCAATTGCGAGTAGCAACAGAGATATAAGTGCTGGCGAAAAAAAAAAGTGAAATATAGTAATTTAATTCTGATCTTTCAGGGTCGTTGTTCTCTGGCAGGCTGGTAGATTTCTGAGTGGAATAGGAGTATTTTTCATAGCAGCAAGTCTAGATATACTGGATTTGGTCGGTTGCCTGCCTACGACTGGGATGTTTCCATGGTATCCTCAAGGCGACGGAGGAAGGTGAGAGAGAGCGGATAAGAAAAAATACGGACGCTTAAAGTAGTCGTGGGAAGTGTCTTGAAAAGGAAATCGAACACTTTTAGCCGGTAGATCACTTGTTATTGTTCCTTTTATACCTTCCTTGTCCAATCCAACCTCTCCCTCTTGGTCCTTCATCCCCAACTACCACAACAACAACAACAATGCCAGAGACGACAGCTCAGCAGCATCAGCAGCAGCCTGCAAAACCAGCAGCACCTGCCCCAAGAAAAGTCAGGTTCAATGTGGGTATGTAATCTTTAACATATCATTATCGTCGTCACCGTTGTGCTCAACAAAAACACCAACAAAAATTATTACAGGAACCCAGTACCAGGTATTAGATGTTGTTGGTGAAGGTGCATACGGCATCGTATGTTCAGCTGTTCACCGTCCGAGTGGTCGCAAGGTCGCCATCAAGAAGATCGCACCCTTTGATCATTCCATGTTCTGTCTGAGAACACTGAGAGAACTCAAGTTGCTCAAATTTTTGAGTGAAGCCGGAGTTAGCGAGAACGTATGTACTCGTGTTGCTGGATTTTGTCGGATATGAATGGCTGACATGTCTTTAGATTATCTCCATTTTGGACATTGTCAAGCCACCATCGCTGGAGGCGTTCAAGGAGGTTTATCGTACGTCAATTTTAACAACTTTTTCGTCCTCAACTCGTGTTTTCTAACCTTGTCTCTCTTTTAGTCATCCAAGAACTAATGGAGACCGACATGCACCGTGTTATCCGAACACAAGACCTTTCAGATGATCACGCACAATACTTCATCTATCAGACCCTTCGCGCGCTCAAAGCACTGCATTCCGCTGATGTTATCCATCGTGATCTCAAGCCTTCCAACCTTCTTCTCAATGCCAACTGCGACCTCAAAGTTTGCGATTTTGGCTTGGCGCGATCCGTCAAAACCGCCGAACCATCTGGTACAGAAACTGGATTTATGACAGAATATGTTGCAACGAGGTGGTATCGTGCTCCTGAAATCATGTTGACTTTCAAACAGTACACCAAAGTAAGTCGAACCATCAAGAATCCACCAGCCAATCACTAATACCAATATCGCTTAGGCCATCGACGTGTGGTCTGTCGGCTGCATTCTCGCCGAGATGCTCTCAGGCAAACCGCTCTTCCCCGGACGTGATTATCACCACCAACTTACCCTTATTCTTGATGTTCTTGGGACCCCCACCCTAGACGAATTCTATGCAATTACAACGCGGCGGTCAAGAGACTATATCCGTGCCCTACCATTCCGCAAGAGGCGTCCGTTTGCATCTCTCTTCCCCAATGCCAATCCCCTTGCTGTTGACTTCCTGACGAAGACCTTGGTGAATAAAATTCATACATTGTTGTTGAATTTCAAACTTATAATGCATACAGACTTTTGATCCCAAGAAGCGCATCACAGTTGAGGATGCATTGGCTCACCCCTATCTTGAGGCTTATGTGCGTCATTTAGTTTATACTCTTGTTTTTGTACTTACTCTTTTATAGCATGACCCCGATGATGAGCCCGTAGCTCCTCCTCTCGATCCCGAGTTCTTTGAATTTGACTGTGAGTTGTCTAGTGTATCATATCAATTTCTTGGCTCACCTAAAACCAAATTTACAGTCCACAAGGACGAAATCAGCCGTGAACAACTAAAAGAACTTCTTTACGAAGAAATCATGACCTTCCAGCCTGCTCCCATCACATAAATTATCGAGTCGCTGTCGTAATCATCGTTATCTTTTTGTGTGCAAAATTCTTTCATACATCCTCTGGACGTTCGCTTTCCCTTCGATTTTTCATTCATCACCACAGTCCTGTTGTATTTTTTACGTGTAATTCATTCCCTTGTGTCGGTGTTCATTTGATTATTTTCACACCACCCACCTCTCTCCATCCGCGTTTCCGACATACCATCTGGCCTATATATCCCGCTATCTCCTTTGCTTCTTCTTGCTGTCGCATTCATACCCCTCAGATTCTGGTTTTCTCTTTTTCTCGGATTCTGCCTTTTCTTTCGGTAGCGTGTTCAAAAATCGAAAATGACGACCTTTTTGTTTTCTCAAGATGCCACATACATTTCCCAGGTCGATGTCTGTTTGAAGTATCCATGTTTCCGCAGCAATAGGGTCCTTACTTCCCATTGTTCGACGACCAACCCCCTTTAGGCCTTGATCTGGCAAAACGGTTTTCTGCATAGGCAGGCCTAGACTTGAGTTGGATCATAGGTTGGGGTGGATTTAACGTCTCGAAAAGCATCGACTCCAATACAATCTTTGGCTTGACGAGGATTTGGTATGTGCCATCTTGCTTCGAGCCTGATGATAAGCCCAACCCCACGCAACTCGCAACTTTTCTGATTCCTTTCTCGTGTGCTTTATATCGATAGACGTCGTCCATTTTTTCGGCGTGAAATCGATTGCTGGGTAGTATGAAAAGTGGATGGTATTCAAGGACACTAGGAACGTCACTTTGGCCCGTCGAGTCTCCGTGCTGAGGGTGTTCATGACGATAACAAGTCAAAAAGGGTGTAAGCTGTGCTGCATCCCACAAAAAGGATGAAAGCTGTTTTTCGAAGGCGGCGTCCCAGTCTGCGTTCATAGTCCACGTAGCTATGACGCATATATTTGCAAATTCGGCGAGCGCTGTCTCGATGTCTCGTTTCGACTCTCCATAATCACTCCCACTGGCTTCGGATTTTGGTTCCTCTTCGCATTTCTTGCCGTCACTGTTACCAAACTTGCTGTGGGTAGCTCGGGTAGCATGACACCAGCCACTCCATTCAGCAACAAGGGAGGTAAAAAACGCCGTTATTGTAATACGGATTAAACGGGCATCAAGGGTACTTCGGGGCTTTTGTGCTTCGTTGGCTAGTGTACCAGCAAGAAAGGTGCCCAGTCGCATCGAGGATACTTTAAATGCAGCTTGTCTCTCGGGATCTTTTGAGAGCGGTGTGGTAATGTTTGCATCGTCGAGTGAAACGGAGACGACGGACTTGCTCAAGTTATTGGCAGCGTCTTCGATGGCGTTGTTCAGGCGTTTGAACCCTTCGATGAGTGTGGTTTCAATTTGGGGATTTCGGACTGGGACTGATAAGTGTGCGGGTGAGCCATGGGTCTCTGGGATGGTAGCATCCCTCTGAAGGATCGATGGATGTGGTGGGAGGTACGAAGGGGTCGAGGGGGATGGGGTCCAATCCTGCCTACTTGAACCACCCAACTGGTGTGTGGCTACGGGAAACGCTGCGTTCCTGTATCTTCGAGTAGGCTCACTACTAGCATCGGGTATATGCGGATGTACAGCATTTACTGGCTGGAGTGGTGCTTGCTGCAAATTGAGTGCGACGAATGCTTGCCTCAGGGCCGCATTCTCGCGATAAAGCGCTTGGCAGGTCTTTTCAGAACGCACAAGCTGCTCTTGAGCCTCCTGAAGAGCTAAACGCAGATTATACACCACGCCTTGGAGGTCTTCATCGAGCAAGCGTAAAGTCTGAGCCAGTGTTGCTGAACCATTGACTATCAACGGGAGTAGCAAACTGAAGCCACAATTCGACCTCACCTGAACCAAATTCCTTTTCACCTTCATCTCGACCGTCCATCTCAACCTTCTCCTCTACTTTTATACCATTACTGTCTGCCCATGGCTCCTCAACATTCGCATTCGGAGTATCAGTCGTAGACACTCTCGGCCCTGAGGCTGCAACCTGCAATGCCAATAACTTCCGGTAATCCATAATAATCGATATCGATGCCACGGACAAAAGGAAATAGATTCAATAAGAATAGTAGAAGAATAAGAAACAGAGCTATGTTTCGTCTTGCACGTAAGTCGCGAAGAAAAAAATGAACCACATGGTGGGAACTTCAAGTTGAACTATAAGCGCCCGCGTCATCGGTTTCTGCGCGAGTCACGTTGGATTTCATTGGCATTGTTCCTCTTTTTCTAAGTTACCCATTCTAGGTACGCCTACCACGTTTTTATGCTAAATGACTACTTCAATGCAAATATGTCCTTTCAATAAACCCCACACCCGCCAATGAAAGGCCCAATATTCGGATTACTTCCAGTAATGGTCAAAAGAAATGAGCATGCGATTATCGAGAAATTTTCGTGGTTTTGAAGATCGTAGTGGATTTGAATTCATGTACCGAGACCAGCGCGTCGAGTCCGAGCAGCCATTGGGGCAGGCGTCCTTCAAGTTTGTACAATTTCGTGATGTGATTTATAATTACAAGTATAACCGTCGTTTGAAATGGGCTGGAGAATAGTGCCGCTCAAAGGGTCGATTGAAAGGGGGATTCGAGTAACTCAATTTCAATAAGGTAAGCGGAAAAAATGCTGGTAAGGCTGAGCAAAAGATTGGAAATGTCAAGATTTCACTGTGCATGCCTGGGAGTCCCGGGTTCGTCATGGTACCAGTCACAATAAGCCGCCCATAGCTCGGGATAGACGCCTTCAATATAGCACATGATTGAGCTGTTGGGATATATTGCTTCTGGTCCAAAGGGGTCATGAAGAGGCCATAGCCATTTTGTTTCATCGTTGACGCTTGGGTAGAATTCTTTGTCCAGTGCTGGGTACTCAGTGTGTGCGGGTAGTTCGGCGTGCTCCGAGTCCATGCCACCAAGAAATGTCAAAATCTTCGAGTACTTCTCTGAGGCAGGCCCTAAGCAGGTTTCGAAGCTCGACATAGCGCGTCGATAGTGGAGAAAGGGTAGGGACGAGCTTTTGAGATAGTTTGACGATTGGAGATCGATATTTTTTCGCTGGGGCAGCGGGGACTGATTATTATCGGGATCCAACATTCAATCGAGTCATATATTTATGGACTTTTCCGCCCATCAAATGTAAGGCTCCATTTACATACTAAATAATCCTTTCACAACTGACAGTTATGAAAGAATTGTTTAAAACTAGTATGATATTGATGCGCTCAATTATAAACGTGTACCCGCATGCGTTTCACAAAGGGATCAGCGCACTATCAAAGAGCAGACAAACCCTTTCAAGCTAAAAGGACGATGGTAGTAGGAGGAGGAATAAAAAATGGCCTTTCACAGTACTATCAATGTCAACGCGAGTGACCCAACTCTCCGTCTACTTACTCGGCGTTCTGGCATGCCAGTCACCGATACAATCGTGTTTTGGAAGTGATGACATGGGGGACGAAAATGCATTGCATTTGTCACAGAAACTTATGTGAAGGTCCAAATGAATGCCTCGAACGTGGTCTGTTCAAACGTAAAAGATTAGACAAATCAATATGTCAGAAGCTCATCGCAGCCAGTGGTTTGCCTGCTCACCTGCAAGATCTTGACTGGTTGATAACCTCTCCGCACACCAGACGCACACAAACCACACCCTACCCGGTTCATCACCCAGTGTCTCTTCTTTACACACAACATGACCCTCCACTTTTGCGATCTGTTTGTTTTTAGCGTGACTAAGCCACCTCTGGACATGAGGATCGCAACGTTTTTTACTCTGTTGAATATCCTTCTTGGCCTGCTTAATTGCATGCTCGAGCGCCTGGCCGACCTGGTGGTTTTCACCTGTCCTCACACGACACATAATTTGGATGATCTCCTCGCTCAGTTTGATCTTCCTCTCGTCTTTCGCCCACTCCCTTCTGCAGGAAAGGCGGGTCCGGATCTCCTTTTTCTTCTTAATCTGCGAAACCATAGCGCCACTTACAGATTTCTCTTTCTTGGGTCTTTTCTTTGGCCTTGACACAGCGCCCTGATCTTCCGATACCGAGCGCGTGCCTTCTCCAGGATTAAGAGCGACGGCTTCGAGTGCTTGCGCTTGCGCTTCATGGTCGCCTTCATTGACCGACATCAGTCCATTCCAGGACCAAAGATTGGGAGAAGGTCTCACTACAGGCCGAGCTAAATCCTCATCAAGAACCCTATAATAACTCTCCTCATCCGTCGTCTCGTGCAACCTGTCCAGCAACGACATCGACGAGCTCCCCTCTTGTCGTTCGTCTCTCCGGAACCGATAGCCTGCTATCACATGAGGTGGGTATCTCAGTGGAGGCGGCCCATTAACCGTTAATTTCGGGTTCATCTCTTGGTCGAAGTTAATTTGGGCGTATAAATCCTGTTGAGCTGGATCATCGCTCCATGGGTCGTAGAATATGTCTATAGGCTCGTTAGCGGCCAACCGGTCATGTCTTTCGAGTTCAGTTTCTTCCTCGACTTTAACGCGTGAAATAGAAATGCTGTCTTGATCTCGTTGTGGATATCTGAAGGGGGCCATATCACGTATTTGGTGAATGTCGGTGTCACTTGTTGATCGAAGTAAGTAGCGTTATATCGAGTGGGCAACTGCAGTATCGACGTTGAAAAAACGGCGAGAAAGATGATAGAGAGGCTCTTGGTGAAATAAGAAAAATGGCACCCACAAAGTGCCTATTTATATTTTTTCAGAGGGCCCCAGATGACAATGGTAGCCAGCACCCGGAGATAATAACAATGGGCATGAAAAGCAACCTTTTTTGGTGGCCCACCCTCAGATTGAATCATTGCCTCCGTTCATTTGTTTTAGTTACGACCCACATTGTCTACCTTATTGTCAACCTTTACTTGCGAGTAAGTTGTGAAGCTTGAACGTTGCAGTGGTTGGTCACCAGCGGCTATGCTACACTCACAGCACGGTGTGCAGCATAGCCTGCAAAGTTCATCAAAGGCACTTGAAAAACACAAATGCAGCATTGTGACTGCACAACGCGCAGCAACTTGAATATTTACGAAGACTTGGAAGAATCTGAAGTTTAGCAAGATTACATTCTCCTTTGCCTCACTCACAGATCGTTGGGCGTCTAACCACCACGTTCCTCGATCGGCACAGCCACAATGCCACGCAAACGACTGGCATCTTATAAAATTTCAAAGGTACTCTCATGCAACCAGTAGAGCAAAAAAGTAGAATGCATATGTAAGAATTGTGCATACAGCGGGAGGGTGTAACTGTAATCGTGAGTCATGGTTGAAGAAGTTGTGTATATGGATGGGGGGAGAGTAGCATGGTAAATGAAAATCATAACGCGAGTGCAGAATGGTGAATGGTGGGGGGATATAGGGATTGTGCGGGGGTAAATCGGTGGCG
>NHTK01001364.1:20184-44991 GCA_002938355.1 Panaeolus cyanescens | reverse complement strand
GCCGGATCAAAAAGACTCGGTTTACTTCGTAAAGCCTCGTAACTTTGAACTTTGAAGGTTCGAGTTTTTTGTACAATATGTGCTCGTACGAGAGGAAGTTGGAGCTGCCATTGACGTCTTTTGCACATCCAATGACAAATTAAATCATAATCCTCTCTCGTTTTACGAAGAACTTCAAGTTGACTCATGCTCCTATTGCTATAACCTACAACCAGCCTAGGCTGCGTATCAAAACATGAAGTGTAAAGTATTTAGCCACCGGAGGGAGGAAGTGCACCGTTATGGGTGACAATATACCCCATGAAAGGGATAAGATCAGGACTGAAAGGAAGGACTTTCGCGCCATTGGAAGCCATGATCGCTTTTAAATTCTCGACTCTGGCTAAAGAAAAACATGTCAATATCGGCTCATCATGAAATTCAGCCATTCACTTACTCGTATCCACAGCTGTTTCGCCTGGCAGTACCATATCGCCAGGAAACAATGGCCTGGCTAACAACATTCGATTGGGCCCACTAGGATTCGGAAGTGCAAACATCGACGTGGAACGAAGTGCTGGTACCTTCTGCCTGAAAATCTCATGCAGAAGTATGTGGACACGAAGATCATCCTCTACTGATGGGTCTTCGAAAAAGGACCTTGTTAAAAGGATTTCGCTTTTATCGGGGCTTAGGACCACGAATGTACCCGGAGCGTTGCGAGGCATAGGGGTAAGTCCATCGATGCGGATTTTTTCAGCGCACATGAATCTGATGTTGTCGGATATGTGCTGGAAAACCCCATTCCGTGTTCTGTCATCGACGGAATATGATGGCCCAAGTGATAGTTTCAACAAGTCCTTCGCCCGCTTCACCGTTGCGCGATCAGGGTCATCGTAGTCCTCCATGGTGTCCTGGATCTCCCTCAGCTGCGTTGCCACTATCCGTAAGAATTTCCTCGAGGTCAGATTCATACATTCGAAGAATTCAAAGAGATGTCCACTTGCCTATTTCAAGGACATGATTGATGGTCTTCCTCCAACGAGGTTGTGCCTCAAGCTCCTTCTTCAGCTTGGAGCCAATCGTAATCCTGAGATCAATATTCAATGGCGTGGGTGCTGCGTAAGAGACTAGAGACAGGAGAACGAAGTAAATGTTTATCAGGTTACACGATAAAACTTATTCAAATGAAAATGTTAACATACCAGTGAACCACAAAATTGAAGCCAGAATCAGGAGCGAGAAATGGGCGGAAACTTTCAATCCCTTCATGATTCAAGTTGTCGTCGATGTGAACTCTCGAAGGTGGCAAAGAACGATTTAGAAAAGGTTGAGGGTCTCGAAGCCTTGAAGTGGTTGGATGGGAGCCTGCCCGTAGTACACCAATATGAGTATTTCCCAACTTTTTCAACGGCCTGCGTCGAATGTTGAGTGAGGGTACAGCACCAATCCCTCTGCACCTTTTATAGTTGAGAAATACCCAATCCTTGGGGTCCTCGCCCAGAATTTTTTTTTATCAAATTCAGCAGCAAAGAACTACGTCGCTTAAATTCACCGCTGGTGGCGTTCTCGGAGACACCCATCCGAGAAAGACGGACTCTGTCAATGATGGGCACTTGCCTAACTGCTAGCGCTCGTCAGTCACATCAGGTAATACACTCTGTAAACATACAACTGTGGCGTATAGTCTATAGAAAATTAATGCATTGAGTTCCACCTAATGTGGACCCTATATGAGAATGTTAAGCGTATGTATCAGTGGTTCCGCCGTTCCGGTAGTGAGGTCAGGTACCGTACTATGTAAACGCAGTCCATCATCGATTATCTTCCAGCCACCAGCTTCATATCATCTTCATGGACCCTGGCTTGGTATCTAAGCGGCTCCTACCATCCCATCGCCATCACCTTGTGAATGACTACGTCGGACTCGGCAGAGCGACTTTCGCTCACGAACCATGCGTGACGCCTTTGTACCAAAGTCGACCTCCCAAGAACGTCATAAACAGAGAGATTATAGCCATTTCCACAAGTATATGCCGCGCCTGAAGTCAATTGGAGCGGATTAGTCTGGTGGAAGAGGTGTGCTAGATGCTAGTGCTATGTTGAATGTCAAGCTTGGGTTCGTAAGCGCGCACCATGAATCTATACAACGTACATCATGGTGGTACTCGTGACACTATTAATACTGCCTGACCTTGACTCGAAAACTCTGGTAGCGATTTTAAATAAGGTGTGTGATTATACCTGAACTTTTGTGAAACGGATTAGCGCTGAAATATTTTCCACCGTAAATACATATTTACACAAATCTTATCCAGGGCGCTTATTTCTAGTCTAATTATCGCTTTGAATGAAGTGGTTGAAGCTCAACTAGAGCTAGAGAGCATAGGTCCGAGCCCGACGAAATGTATCATTCGCGCTTGGACTCGGATATGGGGCTCGATTCAGATAATTTCACTCGACTTTCGCTTCTAGGCTCATCAGATTCACCGTCTCAAGGACATGCATATGCCTAATGTTCCACTTCATTTTTGTGCCCAATACTAATAGTCATAAAGCGGGGGCCGAAAGACGGGGATATCTGAGGATCACTGACACTTGTATTAGTGAGTAATCAATCCCGGACCAATAAAAATCAAATGGTTTCCGCAGCCCATCCGCAGCGTACCAAGTTTGCAACAAACCCCGCATCAACGAAGCAACATGACCGATCCTTCTCCATCACACATCATATGTGCATCCATATTTCGTCTGCGCCTCTACACCTCGAGAGGCATTGAATATTGATTGATGTCCCAGCGCACAACTCAGTAAGTAACTCAAGCACAGTCAACCAGAGTCAATCCCTCCCGCGTATCCCGCTTAACCCCTTCTGGTCCTGAGGCCTGACGTCTGAAACACTGACTCGTCGCAGAATGAATGACAATCTGACATAAAATCGTCATGACGTTCAAAATTCTTCCCACTGTCGACGTCGGACACAATGCGCCGCTTCAGGGCCATAGTGGTGGCAGCGGAGGTTGAATGAAGCAGGTTTCAACTTGCTCCCCGTCTTTAATCCTTGAATTTCTTCCTCTTCTCCTTCACCACCGTCACAGGTATTGGCAGCGCGGGTCGCTGCCTCTCCATTTCTTTCTACAGCTCAAAGTCCAAGTTTTTGAGTTTTGTCTCCCTGGTGGATGACCCCAGAATCAAGGCGCACGAAAATCGATAAGATATGAATAGAACGGTAACTGAGGTGGGACGGGGGCAGGATGGGGGCAAGGATGTGATGACGGATGTAGTTGCCACGATAACCAACGATGAGTTTATCAAGCTTTACAAGAAAAACCTCATCCCCTTGTATGTCGTATGTGAGTACTCCTAACTTCACTCCAGTCTGTTATTGCGGTCAGCGGGACAGTATGAGGCGCTTGTTTATTCTGGCCACGACGAGATACACATGACATTCCGTGGATTCTCGTCTTGGCATATTTAGAGATGAAAAGTCTATCAAAGATGCCATCTATTTCAGCTTTCCGGCTAACAAGCCTTTCTCATTGACAGTGCCTTGCCTCGTATGGGTCTTACACGATTATTGTACGTCCTTTATTACCTATTTTTATACTCGTTTCCGGATATCTGATGAGTGCAGTTATCACACTGGAAGATGAGGTTAACCACGTTTGGGTGCGTTTTAGGACCTTAAACAGACGTCCACGGAAAGAAGCTTGTACTAACATCGGTTCTTTGTCTCGTTACCCAGCGGAAAAAGCTCAATCTTGGACGGGGGATATATCTCTGGGTAGGTTGTATTCTATGTATAAGAATTAGAGAATTGATAATCCAACCTAGATTCGGTACTATACCATCCTACTCCTGATATTCGACGTCGTGCAAATTCATTCATTTTCAATACCTGGGGTGGCGACGAAGAGCGTGTAGGCGTCGAACTTTCGCTTCTGCGATTCCCATCTGGCTGACATTGCATTGCCCTCACAGATGTCTCGCAATGGACCCCACCATTCGTGTTGTAGGAGCTGTGAGCTTGTGGACAATCGAGATTATCATGCAGTTACGCGTCTATGCCTTGTTCGATAGGTCTCGAAAGGTTCTTCCTCACTTTGTACAATCCTCCCTTCAAATCGTGATTGACGAACAAAACTTCTGTAGCTTGCATTAATCAACGCGTTTTTCTTCTTCTTGTCCATCCTGGGCTTCATGGTGATTCTCGTTGTGAATGCCATCCGTCGTCCTGCGTTGATTGCGAAAGCGATTGGATTACCACTCCCTGGATGTCCGGTGGTAAATGGGTTGGTGCAATGGGCACAATGGATTCCTGGTGAGCAACCTTTCCCCTTCGCTCTGCAGTTTGCCGAACGTTTCTGATGGATACACCAGCCACGATCTTTGAAATCATACTATTCTCTCAGATCCTTTATAAAGCTTGTACCTCTCTATCTTCACGGATCAAACTGAAGCAACGGGTCAGTTTGGAAGAGGTATTGCTGGGTGATCATGTTCTGTATTTCCTTGGGTGGGTCATCGTCCTTGTTATGGTTCGATAGAATATTGATTTCTCATCCGTCTTTGATTTGCAGGATCACTCTACTTCTCATCTTCAATAACATGATGGTGATCACTGTGCGTCTTCTCTGCTTTGAATTAACATTATTCACAGTGCTCGAGTCTTATGAATGATTATTTTTATCTAGGGCGTTACTCGCATTCCATGGTTTGGCCTAGCGTAAGTTTTCTCCAACCCATGATATCTAGCCTCAGTATCTCAAAATGCTGATGCCTGCCTTCGCCTGACTTGTAGCCCATTCCACGCTTCGATGGGAATAATGACCTGTCGTATGTTACTACACCTTTTCAAGTTCACCAGCGATAATTTGGAGGGTGGTGTCAAAAGTAACGGTGAACTTCGAACGGGATTGTGGAGGGATTTGTCGATGAGCGGTCCTGACGACTACGGTGTTATCGAAAGGGGGTCTGACGATATGAGGGAAGTCGGGACGCTGGTTGGAATGATTGGAAAGGGAAAAGGTAAAGCGAAGATGATGGACTTTGTGGGGTCCGACTTTGAGAACACTTCAAGCTTCAAGTTCGAGGGTCACTTCTCAGCTCGAACCGGACAAGACGTCATGTTGCTGAAAGGTCATTCGAGATCAGGCTCTGCCAGTGATTCGAGCTCAAACTCAACTTTGGCGGGATACGGGGTGGATGGGGGCATTTGGGGAGGAGTGGTGATAGATCAAGATGCGACATCAGAAGAGCTATGGGAGAGGCGAGGGAGTGATAGCACGCTGGTTGATATTGTGACTGATAGGCGAAAGTCGGCTGATGGAGTGGCAGTGGGAGCAATCGAGCCTTAGGTGATATATTTACGATGCTCATGAATGTAAACCTGTTCCTGCCACTGACAGAGAATTTTAAAAGAGTGGTGCTGTTTCTGCGCGTATGCTAAGATAGGTTGGCTTTTGCAGAGTTTGATTATAAGGGCATAATTATGTTCTACAAAGCTGAAACTCGAAGGATCAAGCGACGAAGTCCGTGGAAAATGTAACTCCAGAACGGATATTATGATCCGGTCATCATCATACATAGTGAATCGACTAGTGCCACGCTCCGCAGTCGATGTTACGCGATCATGATGGGAGCAAGCAAATGTTTTGAATCTCGTATAAGACTACTATAAGTATACAGGACAGGGCATCTCTCCCATCTGACGCGGGTCGTTGATAGTTCCGAGGGAAGGTTGAACCTTTCATCATACTGCAGCGTAACCATTCTATATTCTCAACATGAACTTCATGTTTCTCGCTTTATATGTTGCTTTAATTATAGGGTTTCAAGGTGAGTGATCTCTTTTTGACATGACCTCATGCCTCTCAATCTCTAATTGCAGCACATGCGCACGCACTCAGTTTCGTTCTCAGCAAGGGATTGGAGGAGCGCCTGAGAAAAGACCCAGACGCACACAGAATGGTCCTTTATCATCTTGGCGATTTAGCAAACCAGCGTATGTTTCTATTCTTTGAAGTTGAATCAATCTAAGCGTATTTTCTGTCCAATCTATATATCTACAGTGTCTGTTCAAATGGACAAGATGGTCGAAGCTATTGATACGTACAGCCAGAACCCTCAAGAAAAAAATACTGTGGCTTTCATGTCGCTTCACAGTGCCATTGGCCCATTCCTGGATCAGAAAGCGGTTCACGGAGTGCTGTTTCAGAACATGAAGCCCAATCTCGTTCGTATGTCCCGCGCCACAATTACAATTGTTGATATTGTGGATCAGACTACTCTGCCTGCAAAAGAACAAGAATTAATAGTAAAGGTTGCGGATGGTGGGAGCCTGTTGATGACATAATTTCGGTTTTTCCGAGATGTGGATGTCACTGAAGCCATGAAACTGAAGTTCCTTATGCGCTGTGTGTTCATGGCGGTGAACCCTAAGCATGCTACAAGATTTATGCTTGGAAAGAAGGGGAAGAATGGGTATAGAGTGGCAAGACCATTGTTTGCAAATCAAGCTTCGGAAAAGCCTGATAGCAAAAAATCTGAGGAAGTCGTCAAGGCAGGTCAGTTGTATACATCTCCCCGCTTAACTTGAATTCGGGCATGGTATGCTGATACGTATCAACTCATATAGGTTGGACAAATGGTTATACAAAGCTCATGCAAGAGCCACACGCTGCAGCACTTTTGCATTATAACCCGGAAATGTACTACGTGTTTGGGTATTCTGTCACTCATGGCGGGGCACCACCTCCGAGACAATAGCAGTACATAGAGATTCCAGCTACTTCTCAATCTTTCTTTACTGCTGTATTATTAAATTTTGTGTACGAGTACTCCTCCAGTGTTTGAGACGTGACGCGACGCGTCGATTCTAATTTAAATTTGAATTTCTCAGGCTAATGACTATATCACGTGGACATATACCATAACCACGTGTGTTTCGGGGTTTGAACTTATGACTAATATGAGCTACGACGATTCCAGTCGCCAACGACGATGAACGACGACGTCCTCCTTTACCCATCCCCTTGATTTTCTTGGAAGAACGAATTTTCACCGTCTAAACCCGGACGGCCCTTGAATACGAGGACTACGAGCTCCATCGAACCCACCAAGCTGATCACCCGGCCCGGAAACGGGGCATTGACGGGACGTTGAACAGAGTTTATCGCTGCCAGTTGTGGGCATAAAGGGCTTAAGAGTTCCGCATCGTTGAACATAAGAAATGAGGTGGAACGACGTTCATCTTAAGTATTACGCATTTGATATTGATCGTTTTCAGATTCTATGGCTTTCAAGTTGAATTGCACCTGATAGACTGGCAGGCGTACGGGCTTTTTGCACAGCCGGGTGCTTCTCCACAAATCCCGACAACAGATATTTTTAAACTTCTACATCCGTCCCCCAGGCTATGATAGTTCCTTGGCAATCTGATCTTAAAGGTTGTCTAAAGTGTTCCCGTGCGGGAAGCTCTTCTTCAGACGCATGGTCGTTTAACTCCCTACAGCTTAAGCTCGCAGGAATCTATTGCATTTCCTAATGAATACGGTGAGCAGTGGTCAGACGCCATCAACTTTCTCCATTTGATGCTTTTATTTCTTAAGATTCACAGGACAAGTTCCGTTGTATGGACGTTTTTTATGTTGTGGATGTTGTGACAACTCAAGCAATGTTGATCAGCCAGCTCAACTTGCGGCAAAATCTCGCAAGATGCACATCTGATTCAATTCCTTCGCTGTCTACATGGTCATGCACCCCACAATACCACAGCTTGGCAAAGTCGATGATATAGGTTACAAGACAATGCCAATCTCTTCTCTCTCTTCTAACAGCGTCCCAATGACACTCAAACTCTTACCTTGTGACGGACCGGGAACGGACCGTTTCAATCTTTTTGAATGGAATCTCATACACATATCCTGAATCTTGTCATCTCTTCGCTATTAAAAGCTCTCAAATCAACGCGGTTACACCCAGAATCCGCTTCTTCCTTTTTTTAGCCCCACTCCACACCGGCGGTCGCTATGAGTCTCTCTCAGAGCAGATTTGAAAACATTCGGGCATATTGTGCGTTCGTGCCAATAATAGCACACTACCTCACTGCTCACAACCATTTAGGGCTTGCATTTGTCGTTTACTGGGGAATTCTCCTCTTTGGATATGACACGTGAGTGATTTCTTTCTCCAATCGTCGTCTGGAGTGTGCTCAGAAATCTGGTGTTTGATCTTCAGTGGTATTGCTGGTGGAGTTGTCTCTCAGCCATTTTTCCAACGGCACTTTGAATTGGTCGATGCCAACGGAAAGATTGACGTGAAGAAGTCGGATGAGGTTTCCTCAAATGTCGTGTCTGTCCTTCAAGGTGGTGCTTTCTTCGGTGCCTTGGGCAGTGCTCCGGTTTCTCGTAAGTTGTCGTCCAGCTTCTTCATTTAAATCTCCTATTAATAATTTAATCAGAGCGCCTCGGTCGTAAATGGACTCTGATTATTTTTACCGTGATATTTAGCGTCGGAGCTGTAAGGTTTCATATTACAGCGTTTGATGACTATTTCTAAGCGAGGCATATACATATAGGTCCTGACCACCGTGGCCAATGAGCCAAAGAGCGGTCTTATCCTCATCTATGTCGGCAGGGTGATAGCTGGTTTTGGGATCGGTGGTGTCTCTGCCGTCGCCCCAGCTTATGTGTCTGAGTGTTCGCCCAAGGAGGTTCGTGGCCGTATCACTGGCATGTTCCAGATCATGGTAAGCTGTGTTTATTTTAAACACAACCAGCACAATGCTCATCATACTTCACCATTTAGGTATCCACTGGTGTTATGATCTCTTATTTCATCAATTGTAAATCGTTTCTCTGTGTCGTAAAACACATTCTCATAATTTCCGTTTATAGTCGGCGTGGGTCTGCATATGGCAAACAGCCGCAATGTGTGGATGCTTCCATTTGGATTCCAATTGGTCCCAGCTGGTGTTCTATTACTCGGATTATTTACTGTGAAGGTAGGCACCGCTTATGACTTTTGCTTCCGTTTATTGTTCATTTTGCCACATCTCAACATTTAGGAGTCACCCCGATGGCTTGCGTCAGTTGGCAGAACGGAGGAGGCACTTGGTAACCTCGCGTATCTCAGAAGACGCTCAACAAATGATCCATCCGTTCTCCATGAAATGGCCGAAATTGAGGCGGCGATTGAAGAGGAGCGTGCTGCTCGTGCTGGACTGGGATGGAAAGAAGCCTTCTTCGGAAAAGGCAACCTCATTCGCTTCGTCATTGCCTTTGTCATCTTCCTTCTGCAACAATGGGCGGGACAGAATTCCGTCGGGTATGTTCTTTCGCAATTCTTTGGTAGGTACACATTGTCTGACAGCTTGTTCAGATACTATGCCCCCCAAATTTTCAAGTCGGTGAGTAAGCTAAAGGAATATACCGCAAGGTAGAATGTTGATCCTTGATACTTCACAGATTGGCTTCATTGGTCCCAAGAACTCACTTCTTGCGTCTGGCATTTACGGTGTAATCAAGGTACGAAGGTTGTGATACGTACCGGGCATCACTCTATCTAACCCCTTGATCCTAGGTCGTTGCCACTGCCGTCTTCATCTTTGGATTTGTGGAGTCCCTTGGCCGTAAACTTTCTCTATTCATCTCTGCTATTGGAATGGGCACTCTCTTTTTCGTGATTGGTGCTATTCTTAAAACTCACCCACCTCCGATTGTCGGGCCGAACGATATTCCACCACCACCACCCCCAGCTTCAAAGGCAATGGCCGCGATGTTGTACATCTATGTGTGCTTCTATTCTATGGGATGGGGTAAGTGCGCAGTTGTCATTGCAATGGGATAGGGTGATAATTATCCGTTCCATCAGGTCCTCTCCCTTGGGTTTACGTCTCTGACATCTTCCCGACACGCACACGTCACTATGGCTTATCCCTCGCCAGCTCTTCACAGTGGCTATGGAGTAAGTATCAATTGCTATCTTTCACACTGAAGTTAGGGGGTTAACCAACCACCGATTTTAGACTTTGTCGTGTCGAAGGTTACCCCGACTATGATCACAAACTTGCAATACAAGATTTTTTTCCAATTTGGAACAATCAATATCATTGGAATGGGCATCTTTTCTTTGTATGAAAAATCTTCTCTTCTTTCTCGCGAAATACTCATTTTTTCTGTTCAGGCTCATTCCTGAGACCAAGGGACGTAGTTTAGAGGATATGGACGTTATCTTTGGTGCTATCTCAGCTGAAGAACGTCAAGCAAATATCGAGAGGCTGAAGAGTAAGTCCCATATGGCGTGTTTTCAGAAATGGGAATTAACGTGACGTGATACACATAGTACAAGAAACTAAGTACCCCATTCATGAACGCGATGCGACAAACTCGGCGTCCTCCCATAGTGAAAAGGCATAGGGTGTTACGACGCAGTCAACGACTATTTAAACCGCCTACATATAGGACTTCACTGTCCATTCTTACTTTCTTCATGACCTGAAGGTACCCTCATGACCTGGAATCGCCCCCTACTTCAGCGGAGAACCTTCTTTGTGGTATAAATTGACCTCTTGATGTATTTATAGGCTGAATGAATCAATTTCTTTTCTCTGACATTCACTCACGTCAACGTGAAGGCTTGTTACTTATGAAGATTGTCACAGTGGCAAGTGCCATTCTCCATTTGATTCACTCATGATAAGTTGCAGCTCCCTCTACCGCAATCTTTCAAATTCAAGTCACCCCCGTTTCTTCATTGTCATCACGTCTTATTCAGATCATTACCTTTCGTCGAATTCGTTGGGTGATTGAACGGTTTCAGCGGACCACCAGACGGACCACCTCCTGCTCGTCCGGCCCGCTGTCGGACCTGGAAGTAAATCGGCTCCAACTGCCTCTAACCCCATCCATAACCACCGCGTAATCCTCACATGCCCCGCATTCCAGCATTACCGATCTGTGCGAAACTCGTGTATGGGGTTTTATTTTACTTTGACTTCCAGAAGCTCCGCATGATATAAGGAGGATAGTATGATGGACAGTACTGTTTGGTTCTCCCAACTAAACTCTTCCTCTTCTGCTTAGTCCTTCACTAACTCACAATGAAGGGGGCACAGGTTCAACCTTCGATGTTCAAGAACATTCGTGTTTATTGTGCGCTTTCCTTGCCTTCTACATCGCTCATTGCGCTCTAACCCCGTCCTTCCGCCTCTAGGGCTCGCATTTATCGTTTATTGGGGAATTGTACTATTTGGTTATGACACGTATGCCCCGACCCTGCCTCTCATGATAACATGCATTGACGCTCGTTTCTTATTCTAGCGGTATTGGGTATGCTTCATGACATTCTGTACCAGTGAATGGTCCTCATATAAATAACAGTGGAGGAGTGGTCAGCAACGCACACTTCGGAAGGGCATTTGGGATCATCGACGAAAATGGTCACAAAGATACCCACAAGTCGGACAACATTTCGTCCAACGTCGTCTCGGTTCTTCAGGCAGGTGCCTTTTTCGGCGCACTAGGGAGTGCACCAATGTCATGTAGGAATTGACTAGAAGCATTTCGTCTTAGCTTTATTGACGTTATCGCACACGTAGCCCGCCTCGGCCGGAAACCAACACTCTTCATCTTCAGCCTGTTATTCTCCGTTGGAGCCGTAAGTGTTATCAACGTTATCTCTTCGTGGTGGTGCTGGAGCTTTTTCCTATAGATTCTTACAACGGTTGCCGGAGGAGGAAAAAAGGGATTGGATCTAATTTATGCTGGACGAGTGATTTCTGGTATTGGCATTGGTGCAATTTCGGCCGTCGCCCCAGCATACGTGTCAGAGTGCTCCCCCAAGGAGGTGAGAGGAAGAATTACGGGATTGTTCCAAATCATGGTAAGTAAATTTCATGAACACGTTATTCGCTCGTGGGATTCAAACTAGAACTTCTCCAGGTGGCTATCGGTGTCATGGTCTCATATTTCACAAATTGTGCGTTATTTTATTATATTTTTCTCCGACTGAACTGATAGCTTGGTAGTGGGTGTACAACTTCACCTCGATGGAGACAAAGTTTGGCGTGTTCCTTTTGGCCTTCAACTTGTCCCCGCAGGCATAATGGCTTTTGGTCTTCTGACAGTTAAGGTATTATTCGCTTGTTGCGACCCCTTTTCCAGCCCTTTTCAATCCAATTAATCGTCTTTCAGGAATCGCCCCGTTTCCTCGCTTCCGTTGAGCGCAACGAGGAGGCTTTACAAAACCTGGCCTATCTTAGACGAGAATCTATTACGTCCCCTGCTGTACTCGCAGAAATGGCCGAGATTGAGGCTGCTATCAGGGAAGAGAGAGAAGCTCGTCAAGGACTGGGACTGAAAGAAGCGTTCTTTGGAAAGGGAAACTTTATCCGATTTGTTATCGCATTCACCATATTCCTTCTTCAGCAATGGGCAGGCCAAAACTCCGTCAAGTAAGTGACTTCGTTGAGATTTTATCCACCGTGCTGAACGAAATACAGTTACTATGCGCCTCAAATCTTCGAATCGGTACGCTGAATAGCAAGGAATGTGAAATTTTGGACCAATGACTGATATTGTTAACCCATATAGCTCGGATACACAGGCACCAAGCAAGGTCTCCTGGCCAGTGGAATTTATGGTAAGTTGCGCTGGTTTTCTCATGTGCGATATGGCCATCTAATTTATCTTTGAACGTGGACAGGTATCGTCAAGGTCATCGCAACAGCCATTTTCATCTTCTTCGGTGTCGAGACGCTGGGTCGCAAGCTTTCGCTCTTCATTTCCGCCATGGGAATGGGCACTCTATTCTTCATTGTTGGTGCCATTCTCAAAACGCATCCTCCTAACGTTGCCATTGGTCAAAATCCACCTCCCGCTTCGAAGGCTATGGCTGCTATGTTGTACATCTACGTCTGCTTCTATTCGATGGGATGGGGTAAGCATACCGGCAGATTGAAGGCAGAACGCATCTGATGGATATTTTTAGGACCGCTCCCATGGGTGTATGTCTCCGACATTTTCCCAACCCGTACCAGACACTTTGGCTTGTCATTTGCTAGTGCCTCGCAGTGGCTTTGGAGTGCGTCTCTCTCCTTCCTCTGCCTTACAAGTTGCCTCTAACGCTTGAATCAGACTTTGTGATCAGTAAAGTCACTCCTCAGATCAAGACGGCGCTAGGATACAAAATGTTCTTGATGTTTGCTACAATCAATGTCGCTGGAATGGGAGTATTCTCACTGTATGTACTCTGCCTTTTTGTGTCTATATTTGTTTTGCTGATCGTTGTCGCGTAGACTAATTCCAGAGACCAAAGGCCGAAGTTTGGAGGAGATGGACATTATCTTTGGTGCCGTTTCCGCTGAACAACGCCAAGCCGACGTACAGAGGGCACAAAGAGGTAAATCTCTCTCTTAATCTCGAAAGCAAAATCGTTAATTATTTTATAAAGAACACATGCACGAGCCATCTACCCATTCAGCCTCCACCGACCACAAAGCTTAAGCAAAGAACCTCTTGTCCTTCGGAACGTTTCCTTATGATCACTGACAATTGTAACCATCTAGTAGTGCTTCTTTGATGTATAATTATGACCACTTTTCTGCTGGATTTCCCCGTCAGAACGTGTTGCGAGTCGTTCATGACAACCATCCAGACGATTCTCATCAAACGAATCAATCCTGCGTAATTATAAGTCAGTCTGGGGTACATATAACTGATCTTCCTGAAAGTTGGATACCTTCAGTCGCCAAAGGCCCACTGTGAACCCGGTGTTCCATCTCGTTCATTCCTTATACCCTCTCACAATACTCATTTCACAATATACCATTTCTTGTTCGCTCTTCCCTTCCAATGTTGCCCCAACGCTTTACTTTCATTTTGTTTTCTTGGGCCTTGATGGTCACACCAATCGTCGAAACAGCGCCAATCTCTACATCCCTAAATCGACGAATTGACCAAACCATTTCAGCCGCTACGAAGCCATGGCAGGATGCTTGTGTTCGTCACCAAACCTAACACTGTTATTTGATTTAATTTAGGCTGACATTATCTTTTAATAGGTAGCAGCAGGCGCAACAATTGATCAATGTAGTAACGTAGCGGTGAAGGCTTTTACGAGTCTCCTTGAAGCTGGAGGCCCTTGCGATCAACAGGACGGGGCGGACGCTATGATAGACCTTGCAAAGCAACTAAACGGGAACGCAGAAATGATCAGATTGGCGCAGATCTTCGCCCAACAACCTCGTAATTCTGTGAGTGACCTCAACTCTCTGCCTTCCTGAAACAAGCGCCTGATGTTTCGTAGCCCAGCAAGGCACAGGTTCCGTACTGTCAAAAAGCTCCCAAAAACGAGGAGCTCAACGGACTATTCCATTGTCAGTTTGCCGGCTCAGATTTCAGCCAGTTCAGTGGGGATCAGACAGGTAATATTCCGTTGGGTCTATCAGCGCCTGTCAGCCCCGCTGGATCTTGCCCCGCAAACCCTTCCGGCCCTGTACCTGATGGAGAGCAGTTGAACACGTTGGTTCAAAGCCCGATCGCAGCAAGCGACGATACTGGTCCCTCTTCAAGGTTAGACTCTCATTTATGCGATTATTGAGGAGTCAGGATGTTCTGATCATGGTGCCCCTACCCCAGCTTGCCCGACGCGGTGCCTGATTCGAGCGAAGGCGAAGCAAACCCAGATTCAGCCAAGCCAGGAGCGGCGCCTATTACATGTGGCGCGCCAAGCGTATCCGCGCAATGAACAATGCTCCTGAGTTAGTGTTTGAACACACGTGGAATATGTACGACAGTATTTCGTATATTGTTCGAAGGGGTATGTATATATACAACTTGAGAGGTGTGATAACGCGTGAATTATATGTTCGAGTCAGATTAACGAGATATCGCCTAATCACAAGAAAAATGTTCGATAGTACAAGAAGGTCAAAGATGAAACTCAATGCGTGAAGCAACTATGCAATGAAATTTGTATCGCCATTCACAGACCTAACGTCAGTAGAGTCAGAAGACGATACATCTTTCATTGGGAAAGCGATCGGGGCAGAGATTGGAGGTCCCGTGGAGTTCCCGTAGCTTCGCGCGCGGAGTGAACTTCGTGCATTCAATGAAGCTAAAGTAGCGTTGATATAGACTGCGCAAAAGGTCAGATAAGAACGGAGTGTTGATACTTATCAGAAGAATGAAGAGTTGACTCACGTTTGCTGAGCGCAAAGTATATTCCCATGAAGATGAATCTTTGTGGCCATATGGCGTACTTGATGGGCGAATGGGACCACGGGGAAATGAATAGGAGGGTTATCGTCATGTGGTGAAGAGCTAGTCAGGAGATCACTTACTGTCACAAAGCACGCAATGGCGGTAATGCTGGTATGCTTCGTGAGTAGGTCTATATTGTATGTAGTGTGAAATAAGCGTCACCTGGTAAGTAGACCTAAAATGGGGTTCAATGTCAGTGAAAGAAATATCAACGGTGGGAAGCGACGCTTTCACCTGTATTGATACTGAAAGCCATCAATTTGGCCACAATTGAGTCCGTGCTGAAAGGGTTAGTTGTAAGAAAATTCCTGGTAAGGCATACCGCTACAAACATACCTTTTAAACCCTGTTTTGCTTTTGAGTAACAGTGTACAAAGGGAGGATGCGATTATGCCATCAGCAACAACAGCCGCTCCAAAGCTGACGTAGAGCATTGCCTGAGGAACAGAAAAGGCAAATATCAGCATGTATACTATTATAATAATCAAATCAGAGCGACTCACAGCAGCTTCGTTCATCTTTTCATAGGTCTTCAAAACGAACCTGTTGCACGGGAAGTGTGAATGGAGGACCAGATAAGGAGGAATAAACGATCGAACTTACGCTCGGGAGGCAAAGCCTAATTAAACGACGTGTCAGAAGAACTCCTTGGTTTAAAAATACGCGAAGCAAATATGGCTCACCGCATCCATTGGCTGAAGAATGATAAGGTATTATCAGCGTAACTGAGAGACTCAAAAATCAGAAGTCGTACCGAAGACGACAAGAGAGAGCAAGACCTAAAGGAAAGTCATTTGAGCACCCATCGAGATTAAAAAGCCTCTGACATACGATTATTCCTGGTAAAATGATCCCGAGAGCGTATCTACGACCACACACTAAAGTTGGATTAGCAACAATTTGCGCTGATTTTAGATCTTCGTTCGTACAGACTGACACCCTCCTTGCGAAGAACCTGTAAACCGTTCTTCAGATTGTGAGTATATATTGAGAGCCAGTGATCCACATACCAGCGAACTGTGATTGTACTTATATTCTGGTGATGGGAAATCGGCGTAGGTTAGGCATTCAGAGATGAAGGTAACGAAATAAGCCAACGCACGGTAATATAAACTTGGGACTGGGTTCAAACTTTATCAGACTGAGGTCAATCGTGCACATAGAGGGACTGACCAGAATTGTCCTGCGGGGTTGCATGGCTATCCGTCAACCTTTGATCGACTGAATCGTCTCAAAGTACGCACCAAGTAGGACCAACGAGAACAGTATAGTTGCCAAAGTTTGTGACGAGATAGTGATACAGACCATGCGTAGTAAATCCCATGTGTACAGTATCGAGCACCCTAGATAAATAGGGCATCGTTCGACACATGATTTTCCGCGATCAAAAAATAAAAAAGCACACCACAGCATAAGAACCTATCAGAATAAAACGTCCTTTGTAAGAATGTTTGTTATTGAACGCTCCTCATGACCAACTTACCATCCCTTTCAAAGTCCTCCCATCTTCTTTGTAATCATGGAAGTACATGAAAGTTTGAACACTCGTAATCCCGTAGAGGCTATCAATAAATGTGTCAGTGGGTGATCCTTCGGACTTTCGTTCTTGATGGGTCAAAATCGTGCAGGGTCCTACTTACATTGCAGCTGCCAAAGTTCCAAGAAACGCGGCACCCAACGTGCCATCAAGGTCGAACGCTTCACCCATAGCGGACGTTGTGTTCCAGTACTCAAGTCTTGACGGATGGAGTAGTGAGTAGAGTAAGAAGTCCTGCGCGGTGGAATGAGAATGAATGGGATAGGGAAGCAATTTCTTCAGAACCGCAAGGCAATTATGTCCAAGCTGGCATAGGCTCTAAGGGTGTTTGGTGCACCGGATCGGGAAAGTGGCAAAGGGCAGAATCCGAAGAGAAGCACAGTACACGAGGACGGGGATGGGTGAAGAGGCTTTCGAAGCTCTGAGCTGATTGTACTTGGATTGCTATGGGTGAAATTAAGTTTTTAATTACCGCACACGATGGCAGTACAACCTGTGGGATAAGATCAGTGTTGAGTTACTCCACGTCGAGCGACGCAGTCAGCTTCTCTAAGAAACCCGTCAGTCAATGGTGAAGCCAAGGCCATGTACAGCCCATTTGAGACCCAGAGAGTCTAAACGCGATGGATGAAATCCATGTCCATAACCACGCGCAAGATCTGATAGCCTAAGGAAACACTGCCAAGCTAAGGTAAATCTTGTTCAAGCTCGCCACTGTCCTCTTGCTTCGATTGGTGTCACCTTCCGTGATTAATGGAGAAGATAATTCTTTCGGACTTTGAGGTGACCTTGCCGAGGCCCAACCTAATCTTTGGCGCCAGCGATAGGATTGCAAGGGTGAGCGCACAGAACAAGCACCCCTAAAGGCCTAATTAAAAGACCAGGGGTTGATGGCGAAGTTCATCTAGCATAACAGCTGATTTTCGACAACGACGATATCTGTTTGATGCGGATCAAACACTGCTTGGAAAGGACATCTGATGAAGCTTGCTGGACTGATGAATCGTAGCTTGAACGCTCAGAGCGAGTTCCCATTAAAAGCAGATACGTGTTACAGCTAGAAATGTAAGCCACATGGCACCTGAATTCCGGCAATATTTCACAGAAAATGATCCTGGCAATGCGTTTAAGCTTTGTGGTCCATCGATTCTGAATGGGTGGATGGATCATGCATGTGTTCTAGATCGAAAACATTACGCTTGAGTGACATTTGAATAGAGAGTAAACGATTAGTTCACCTCGTTGTACTTTCTCCACATCGGCTTGGCGCTGTTCAGCAGAGATAGCACCAAAAATGATATCCATCTCTTCCAAACTCCGGCCCTTGGTCTCTGGAATGAGTCTATAGATGGCCATAAGAAAAATGCAAGACGCCTATGTAGGAGGGACGTACATGGAAAACAGTCCCAACGCGCCAACATTGAAGCTAGCGAACATCAGAAACATTTTATATCCCAATGAAGTCACCATATCCGGAGTAAGCTTGCTGATAACGAAATCTATGCAAGGGTTTGCCGGTCAACGTTCAGGACAGTCGTATGATCGAAGCTACTCACTCCATAGCCATTGTGACGCGCTTGCAACAGATAATCCAAAGTGCCTTGTACGCGTCGGGAAAATATCAGCTACGTATATCCATGGCAGTGGTCCTGAACTAAACCTCAGGATCGTGTCAGGCTTTCATCTAAGATAAATATACGTACCCCATCCCATTGCATAAAAGGCCACATAAATATACAACATTGCTGCCATAGCCTTGGAGGCCGGAGGTGGATTTTGGCCGGGAATGACGTTGGGTGGGTGCGTTTTCAGGATAGAACCAACGATGAACCATGAAGTGCCCATTCCCATTGCAGAAATGAAGAATGAGAGTTTACGTCCCAGTGTTTCAACTCCAAAGAAAACGAAAAAGCTCGTAGTGACGACCTTGACGATTCCTGAATTGAAATGATTAGTGAAGCAGGGATCTAGGTGACAAAAACGCGACAAACCGTATATCCCACTGGCGAGAAGCCCCTGTTTGGTACCCGTATACCCAAGCTGTAATGAAAATTGGAAGATGAGATCTACATGGAAGGTTTTGGATATATGGTTGACACACTGATGCAAAGATCTGAGGCGCATAGTAGCTATACCGGGTTCAGAAATGAAACCAACTGCGCAGTTCAACCACTCACTTGACAGAATTCTGACCCGTCAACTGCTGAAACAGGAAAACGACGAAAGCAATGACGAAGCGAATGAAGTTTCCTTTTCCAAAGAAGGCTTCCTTCAGCCCCAGACCCTTGCGAGCCTCCCTCTCCTCCCTGATCGCAGCTTCAATTTCAGCCATTTCATCGAGTACAGCATGAGACGTTATAGGTTCCCGCCTGAGATAAGCAAGAATTTGCAAGGCCTCGTCGTTGCGTTCCACAGAAGCGAGATAACGAGGTGATTCCTGAGAGTCTTCAGCCGTAACACAATGAACCATAGTGAGAGATGCTCACCTTGACTGTCAGCAACCCAATGGCTAGGATACCTGCTGGGATGAGTTGCAAGCCAAACGGAACACGCCAAACTTTGTCTCCACCAAGGTGAAGTTGTACTCCCACTGTCAAATCATCAAGCCTCGTGTTCACTATAAATAAAATGGCACTCACAATTGGTAAAGTATGAAACCATTACACCACCAGTGACCTGAAGCGTTTTTAGCCATGACCAAATTTACCAAAACCCAGGACAGAGGACGAACCATGATTTGGAACAAACCCGTGATCCTTCCTCGTACTTCTTTTGGAGAGCACTCTGACACGTAGGCTGGTGCGACGGCCGAAATCGCACCAATGCCAACACCAGAGATTACGCGTCCGACATAAATGAGATTCAACCCCTTCTTTCCTCCCCCGGCGACTGTTGTTAGAATCTAAACACAAACATTGAACACTTGTAAATGACACCGCAATTGATAACTACTCACAGCTCCAACGGAGAATACAATACTGAAACACAAGAGTGTGAACCTCCGACCCATACGAGCTACAGAAAGCAAGGTCAACGTCATATGGATGTGAAGAGAGGTTCAAGACAAATACAGGATATCGGTGCACTTCCTAGTGCGCCAAAGAATGCACCTGCTTGGAGGACTGAGACGACATTGGACGAGATGGCGTTTGATTTGTGGATGTCCTTGACACCGCTGGAGTCAATGATCCCAAACGACCTGCCGAAGTGTTCGTTGCTGACAACGCCGCCACTACGATTCTCAAGTATCAACGCCGTTCTTCAAATGAGCTTGAGCACCAAAGAGCATACCCAATACCACTAAAATCGGGGACAAGCATCAGTAAAATGCTCGTAATGTGAGAGTGCAAACTTACGTGTCATAACCAAATAATACAACCCCCCAATAGACAATGAATGCGAGCCCTATAAGCAGAAGAAATGTTCAGAGCACTGTCAAGAGTCTCAGTGACGATAAAGAACTCGCAATAGACTCTGATATTCTTAAAAATTGAAGGTTGGACGAGCCCACCCTTCATCGTTCGTGAAGAGAATGTGGCAAAAAGGAAAAGGTGGTGCGTTGGAGAACCAAGCACTCGCATTTAACCAACGTCTTCCTTATCTTATATGAAAGTGACGCGGCGTCTTCTGAAGGTTGGAGTATAATAAAACCCTCGTCTTCACACAGAGATCCCCAGGAGAGAAAATATCCAGTGGGTACTGAAAAATGGAACGGTTCTATCAGCCTATAAATATATCAAGAGGGTCGGTGTATACCAATCCGAAGAGTGCGGTTGGCGTTCGTGTAGTATTCTAAGCCTTTTCAATGTATGAGAAAGCCGAGCTTTCTAGGTGCTTGAACTATACATGCTAGCATGACGTCAACGTCCGCTTTTTCGTTGAGATAAGCTCAAAACACGTACCTTGCTCGCAAGCGCGTGGATTTTGGCTTGAACGTCGTCAGAGTATCTTTACTTCCCAAAGATGCAATTCAAGAGGCCTTGTATGCTCAACTGATGGCAGCTGATAGACAACCAGGAATGGATTCAGGGTCACTTGATGTTTGAAAATAAATCTCCCATATGCATTATAATCGACTTCATACGCGAGCGAAAACTATACTGTAAATAAAAAAAAAGAGTGTGAACAAACGAACCTCCATCATGTTAATACATTACAACAACAAAAAGAAAAATCAAAAATGAGACGAGGAACCTGGCAGCCCCTTTGATCGTTATGCACGCGTTGAACTCTTGAGACCATATTGTCATGACAAGCGGAAATCGGAGGAGGTGCGCGTCCGTAGTTGCGTGCTAGTACTGGCACGAAGCTCGAGATCATGCTTGGGTTCAGACTGGGACTGATCTGGCTTGATGCGGGGAAACGTGATAGCTGTTGAGGTAACTTCGTCGCCTGTGTCCACCTTTTGCGTCTGTGCGCGGAACGAGCCACGAGTATTTAATGATGCCAATAGAGAATTGACGTAGACTATGGAATTGTCAGAAAGCGATGTCTGCGGGGGACAATAAAAAGATCATTACGTTTGCTGAGGGCGAAATAGAGGCCCATGAAAATGAACCGTTGCGGCCAGATGGCATACTACGCAGAGGATCAGAAGAAATGGGATTAATGTGAGAATCAAGAATACATACCGTAACAAGGCAAGCAACTGCGCATATACTGCACGCAAAGAGCAAGAAAGATGAGTTTCAACCCCCTTGTCACTCAACATGGGACAGACCTAGTAAGAAGACCTATTCCATACGAGTTTCACATCAACGTTAGCCTCCTGTCAAAAATCACGAGTTCCAGTGTGACTGACCCGTGTTTATACTGAACAGCATCATGATGTTAAGAAGAGAATCCGTTCTGCGTAATGCACTCAGATGTGGGAACGGAAGCAGATGGTTGAGAAGAACCACCGTACCGTTTGATGCCCGTGCGACTCTTGAATAGGAGTATGCACAGTGAGGTGGCGATAAGACAATCCGCGGCCACCGCTGCAGCAAAGCTTGTATAAAGCATAACCTAAGAACAAAGCAACTTGAATTAGCCAGCGTAAATGATGGTGATGATTGAAAAAAAACGGACAGAAATTTGGTTGATGCGTTCAAAAGTGCCCAGTGTGAACCTAATCACGAGATGAGTGAGGTCAGAGCAGTGCTCCGGATGGAATGAGAAATGTGCAGGACTGACGCTCTTGATGCAAAGCCTGATTATCGACATTGTTCAATGCAACGTTCAATGAGGAAGATGAGAAATTGGGAGACGACATAAATTGTGAACGCACCCGTTCCGCAAACTAAAAGTACAGAATTAGCACTTAATTTAAAGAAGCAAATTGACTGAGCGCACCGAATACAACTATTGATAAACATACCTGGTAAAGTTGACAGAGACGGGTTAGACAATTGAAAGAGAATTGAATGGAGGAGTGTCTACTCACGATGATCGCGGGGAGAATTATTCTTAGACGGCGGTGCTTGTACCCACACACTGAAGGCACTGAATGAGAAGCCGAGCATACATGAATGGACCATCATAAGTGTGCTTACACACTGACACCCTTCTAGCAAACACACTGCACAGGAAGAGGACAATTCAGCATATGAAGTATTTTTGGAAACTGGAGAGCACCCACCAGCGTACAATGATGTCGCTAATGTTCTGTGGGAGATTACTCGTCAACGACTTTCACAAGGAGGTTAATCGCAAAAAGCTTACCGTCGGATATACTTGGGCCTTGTAAGGTTTTCATGATGAGATACACACAACCAACACGTCAGTAATAATGTACATACCAGTACAGCCCTTTTGATAGCGTAAATTTGGTAAAAAATGCGAGTTATGAATGACGTGAGAGCAACAACTCACCAAGTGGGCGAAAGTAGGACGTCGTAATTGCCAAAATTTGTGATGAGATAGACGTAGAGGCCATGGGCGGTCAGTGCCATGTGAACCGTGTCAAGGATCCTAAGGAGACAAATCCCTGCTTCAGAGACAGTACAGATCGCAAGAGATTGGCCACACTAACCACAAGAAGAATATCTAGGACACAAGTTAGTAGACACTACAGAAATGACTGGAGAGTGACGCACCAAAAGTCTAAACCATTTCCCATCCTCCTGCGGCCGCTGAAAGTACAGAAATATCTGGACACTTGTTACACCATACAATCTAAAAAGCTATCAGAAATGTGAAAGAGATGATAGGGATAAGGTGCTTACACTGCGGCTGCGAGTGACCCCAGAAAAGCTGCGCCTAGAGTGCTGTTTAGCACCTGTGTCGACATCGTTATGATAGATAAGGTGATGAGTTGGCAAGTTTTCAACCAAATGAGCACTCTCAGTAATCCAAAGGCTTTTTGAACGGGGATATTACGCTCTCCCACTCTGTATTCAGAGTGAGGTAAAGATGATGGCGATGGTTTGAAAACAAAAGGGAAAAGTGCGGAAAAGGACAGGAGCTCTGGTTGTCAATGTCGAGGAGTCGAGCACGACAAGAACATAGCCTCGGGTACAAGATACCTCTTCTTCACGGTGTAAAGGGTGGGAACACGTATGTCAGAATGCGATAGAGATGCTCGTTGACATTTTCTCCACTGTATGCAACCTGCCCCGAGGCGAATTGCCATCTTCCCCATCACTGATTTCCACTAGATTCTTACTTCTAACAGACCCAAAATGGGCCAGAACATATGCTCCCTATTCCGACAGACCGAAGTAAGTGGAATAACCGGCATCATATCGGGATTTGAGACGTTTTTAGACCTTCTTCAGGTGTCCACGCTAATGTTGACCATGTGTCAGTCTCTTTTATAAGTCTCCACTATCGTCACTTACTGCATTGATCTTACTTGAATGTTCAACATGACTTGCTAGAACACAAATTAAGCCTCGTTGTAACAATACGTTATATTGAGCTGCAATCCAGAGTGGGGACGGTGGTGGTAAAATTAGATCATGGTCCCAAGGCGTAGTTGACGGCTCATGGAAGGCCGTGTGAAACCGAGATGCCGATGTCCCACGAGCTGATACTGGCCATCCTGAGCCCTACATACAAATATGCACGCCTATCTGATAACATCCTGTTGGCCATGCTTTGACAACAGTGACAATTTATCAGCTGAAGAAAAGGCTTTTTACAACGAGGTTGCCAGATAAATTATTTCGAATGGTGCCTTACAAGTTACTTAACGTTTCGCCGGAAGTTGCCGACTTTCTCCATGATCAACGAGAAAAAGGTTCGCAATGTCGTATATCCCAAGATTTTCAAGGCCCGCAAGAATTTTCTATTCCATGGGATAAGCCGAAACAAGCCCTCCATTATAGAACGCTTTTTGTGTTATGTGGTAACGGGTGGCAGTGTGGTGCGCTCAAGCAGCCGCGACAACAATGCGCGCCTAGGCGGCAAGCGCCTGTTTGTGAGGCCTTCTCCAACGCAATGTTGGCATTCTTCGTGAATATAAATACCGGTACCAAGTATGTCCTCACTAATATTTCTCCACCATCCATCTTCACCAGCAAGCTGCGACACATCATGAGCACTCCATCCAACGTTATCCATCAGCTTCCCAATCATAACGCCCAGCTTACCCCTTTGGATTCTACTCAGTCCAGGGAGCTCGTCATGAATCGTGCTCTCCATGTACTTTCTGATGCTCTCAATTATCTTCGGGTTCATTTTATTGTGACGGGAGACTACGTCGGCTACGAGCACGATCTTTTCGAAGTCCCTTCGGTATGTTGATTTATCACGCCTCAGTGTTGTATCCCAGGAACTGACCAACCGAGTAATTTAGAAACTCGAAATCGTTATTATTTACGACTACAGAAAGAATCCTATATATGCCGACGAAGTTCAGAGCAAGCTCTGCGCTCTCAAATCCGACGGTGTTAAGCACTTCACCTCCGAAACACGCACTGTGAAACCAAATAGGCCTGATTTTTTGACTCGAGGAAAATCGAGTCGAAAATTCAGACCTCGAGGCACCAAAGACTTGTCCCCGGTCAGAGGGACAAAAGTGGTGCTCAGAAGTTCTGTACGGTA
>NHTK01001364.1:0-20142 GCA_002938355.1 Panaeolus cyanescens | reverse complement strand
GCACTGTGAAACCAAATAGGCCTGATTTTTTGACTCGAGGAAAATCGAGTCGAAAATTCAGACCTCGAGGCACCAAAGACTTGTCCCCGGTCAGAGGGACAAAAGTGGTGCTCAGAAGTTCTGTACGGTAGACACATAAATTATATATGTATCAGAAAATGTAGAAATTCAGATTCTTGATGTCAAACACATTGATTTCAAAAAAAGGCCGATGCAATATGAATTTATATAACAACAGGGAAATCACATAAGTACAAAAAAATGACAGCAAAGGACCAAAAATCAAGTAACGCAAAGAAGAGAAAGGAATGCCTGCGTGTCAATGACTGCCTTGTCATGCCCTACCCCACGAATATTGCAGAAATATGTTTATCCATCAAGTCCACGGTGCGCTCCTGTCTTTGCGCCCATCTCGCCCGTGCCCGTGCCTTGAACATTGGACACAAATGATGTGCATTGTGTCAATATCCCCATTACCCCTCAATGACGATCATACAGAAGTTTCAAGGGTGTCTGCATCTAGTGATATAGGACTCAGGAGGAACTGTGGTGACAGTGGATGCCCATCGCCCGAAGATTGAACTTATAAGAATTTCAAGATAAGGTCACAGCTGAGCGTGACATCTTCACAAACATCACGCCATTTCCATCAATCTCCGAATGCGTCCGACGTCAGTGATTGTTTACATCTCTTCTAGTCTGACGACCTTCTCAACATCCAAGACTCCCTCTTTTGCGCCGTATTGGCGCTCGCATTGATCACTTGAAACCATACAAGACCAGGTTTGTGGTCACACTGACAGACTGACCACGACTTGAAAATTGCGGGTTACAACTTTGCAACACACCTAGTAAGGCCACGCCCGCATATCTAACCTTTTCTAAAATTTCTGTTGCAGAATGCTTCCCAGAATGTCCTACAACCGCAAACTGTAAGTTCGCCTGTTTTCATTTCTTCAGTCCTCCTTTTGATGCGTGATTTCAGGACACACCTCCAAACTTAATGATCATGGTATGTCATCCTGTCGTTGCGTCTATTTATTACCTTCACTGATCAATACTCTAGGTCAACGTTGGTATCAATGGGCATGTTTATATTCTACCATATTCTATTTGTGTGCTGAGGGTTCTAGAGTCTCGTAATAGTTTCGGTACGTATAAACATTTTTTCACATTTGACGTTCTGCTGAGATTTTGGCAGGTCGATTTGGCCTTATTGTCTTCCATAATGCTCTTGAGCTCAAAAAACCATTTTGTGACTTTGCGCAATCGGGTCCACATGCTCAAGTACGATTCCGTCCATGGAGGTTTCAAGGGAACCGTTGAGTATTATCTACCTCTTGACTGCATGAAGAGCACCTAAACCAGTTTTTTCGTTGCTCAGGGCTTATGTTCATTTGAAGGGTGGTGCAAAGAAGGTTGTTATCTCCACCCCTTCGCCTGATGCACCCATGTTCATTTGCGACTTTGCGGTGTCAACTTGGACAAGGTCAGCCTTTTCTACAAAGTTGCGCGTATTGCTGCCTCTTTTCACTCTTTGACCATGTCGTTGATGGTCGTTATCTATGTATTTGCCGTTACTGCGGCTGGTAATCAGGTATGTGTGGCTCAAATCTCACCTTTTGAAGTTATTCATAATCTATTAGGTTCCTTTTACCTGCACAGTGCACCAGTGCCAGCAACGAGAACGAGGAGCGTGACTATTTGTTATATAGTTTCACCCATTTTGAGTACATTTAAATCATATCTTTTTCCTGTTCTTTGGGCGCTACCCATCAAATTTTGTGCATTTTGAGGTCTTGCTTTCGGGGCTTTCGGCAAATACCCGAGTCATAAACGGGCAAGTATTTGGCAGTTGTTCGGTCATGGTAAGCCTGATTTTCTCTTATTTATGTCTCGCACTTATGTCTTCAGAGTACCGAAAAATGTACGCAACACGATATATTTTTCTACCTATTACTACCTAAGAACAGGCGCCCAAGGGCCGGTCCTGACTGTAACAAGCGCCGAAGTTCAGGCTGCAACGGTTTGGTCTTCGGGTGGGAGAGGCCATGTCCGAGGGCCTGTTCTTCGGCCCTCTTGGGTTTCACAGTGACGTCATGAAATCACCTATCATGACACAATCCTCCCCAGGCATTTGTTGACCAGCAACACTTGTCGAATCAAGCTGATTGAGCATCGATGTGCTCCGGCGGCATTTCAAAAGGCCTGGACTTACAACCGAATCATCCAATCCAAGAAAGGGCCATGGAAGATCACATCTCCCATGTTGGTTGTTCTGAAACTTCTGGATCATTTGAACCTAGATCTCAACGTCCCAAATCGGCTCCCTGCGCAGAAAGTAGCGGAATTGCTACAGGATATGATCGAGAAATTGATGCCGGGCGACCCCATGGATGAGATATTTGCATCACCTAAGATCCTTGCGTTTGTTCAAAAGCTCGCAGCCTACCCCCCATGGCCAAAGCCCCATTTCTACGCCCCTTTCTGCAATCTTAAGCGACTAGCGCCTGTGCCACAGGGAGGCTCTGCAGGGCTTGCGACTTCCCTGACAGTGAAAGGTCTTGATGCGGCGTTTTCCCAGTTATCCATGAAGCCAGCGTGAAGTTATCCATCGCCTAGTAGACGCTCATCCTAAACGTCAATTAACACGACGGCCGGGAATCGGGATGACTGATATCATTTCCTCGTTTTTACTTATTTAAATTCAAACTACCTTCATTTTTATTTTAACTCGCTTACATTTTATTAAACTACCTACTTGCCTGTAGATTGACATCTAAATCATACGTTCAACCTGCGCGCTTAAACGAACACCTGACAACTTCATGTGACATCATTGACATAGTCGTAAAAGCATACATATACTTCTACCAACGTCTCCTACTAGCCTCGATGGGTGACAGGCGGCAGAGTCAACGGTTTTTCAAATTTGCGTGATCCGTCAAGACAACTCCCAAACACAGAGTAAACGTAGGGATTGAGATGGGCAACCCTCACCCCAGATGCTTGGCGGAGTAGGAGGTTATAATCATCTTCCGGACTCAGTGGTTGCTTTGATGAACAGGCATACGTGGAGTATCGCTTTTGGCCACCTTTGGGGTCAGTAGGGTCGTTATGTGCTATGTGAACCAAGATATCAATCCACAAAGGCGTTAATCATTCAAAAAGAAACGGGACTCACTGATTTTGACTTGTTTGCAATCGACAGCTTTGTCAAACGGGGCCTCTGATTTGACCGCTGGTCGGATGTTGTAAACACCAGGTTTGTTCTCCTTGAAAATAAAGGTATCCACAGTGAACTTGTGAGACACCATGATAGCGTAGCGCATGAGAACTTGCACCATGTCTGCTTCGGGCAACGAGAAAAACTCGTTCGTGATCTGGAGAGCCTTTCCATCCCAGTATCTCCCGAGCTCGTCTTTGTACCTGAAGCTGCCCAAGAGGATGTAGTCATCCGTTGAACCCTTTTTAATGTCGACGTATTGCACGTGAACTTTGGCCTTCTCTAGTCGCTCCAGTACGCTCTTGAGTGAAGTAAAAAGGCTCGGTTGGATGTCCACTCGCGAATATAGTGGACCAAGTGCGACATAACGGCAGTGTGCATCCAGGATATATTTCGTGCTTGAAACGCTCCCCAGTGCGTGTTCAATAAGCTCTATTTGTTTGCTCACTAATAAGAAATGTTAGAGTTTAGCGTTTAGAGGACATGTTCCAAATCGATAGTTTGTAGCGCACATACAGAGACCATTCAGTTTGCCATTGATTAGCCCCATTCTAAACGCCTTCACCGATGTGGGATTATGTGTTTCTTCCCAGTCCAGAGCGGGGTCAAAGTCGAAGACGATAGCATACGCTGTTGTGGTGTTCGTGTTGAGATTTACATTAATACTGGCAGTTGATGATGATATGCTCACCATTCAGACATACTGACAGAAGAAAGACGAAGATCGACCACTTGATATGTGACGGCATTAACGGTTTAGGTGGTAGCAGACGATGAAATGAAAAAATGGAGGAGTATATTGTTGTGGCGACCAGCACCAATAATGACAAAAAATGAACTCGCTGCTCTTTATATACGTCCATGTGACGTCGGCCACCTCGGACCTCAAACTGAATGAGCGCCATTGCAACTGATGTTTATTGGATGGACGCTGCGGCCAAGAGCCATTTTATATCGCCTAATGTCAGATCACCAAACTGAGCAACAACTGATGGATGATCGAATGGGACAGGAGAGGGTTACTCAATGACAACTGTGGCATGAGGGTCTGTGAGGGTCCGCGAGAACTACGGAGCGACAGGCAGCTAGCTGGGGCAGTGATCCAGGTCCCTTCCACCCCTTGAGGCCTTTACCCATCGATTTGTAATAGATGTCGAGTACCCCTGATCCAGAGAGGTTGTCGCACCGGGGTATAATGTTACATGCAAAGGATAAACGAGAATTTGCCATGTGGAGGTCTTGATCAGCCAATTCCAGCGCTCAATGAAGAACCCCTGCCTGTGATACCACTACGTAAACATAGGGATTCAAGTGGGCAAGTGCCACACCCGTTGGAGATCATCATACGGATCCGGACCAGGTGCATTCGTTTCTACTGTAATATTTACATAAACGTGGTTCGGTTGGGAGATGATGCACATACTTATAAGCGTCAGCCATTTTCCATCAAAAAGGCGGTGCCCTGAATGTCGCCTCTCCGACTCCCTCGAGTCATGACAGTGCCTGGCAGTGCTTGAATTGATATGACTCACCTTCGCAACGTGAAATATTCACCAGGCAGCTTCGACTCGCCGTCAAGCTCCGTAAACCGTTAACACTTCATACAAGAGAAGCCGATGAGGATACAGAAAGGATCTTGAAGGAAGAAGTGCCAAGAGACCACAAAATCCACGTCCACTGCTTCTCAGACTCTCCAGAATTTGCACATCGCCTCCTCGAACACTTTGCCAACCTCTACATCGGAATCACTGGTAAATATATTTACTCTCTTCGAATGAATCACTCACTTATTTACAATTCTTCAGGAATCATAACCTATTCCTCGAATGCGAACACTGCAGAAGTAATCCGAAAAACCGTCGAACCTTGGAGGGCATCACTTCCCAAATCTCCGGAGATTGATGTCCATCCAGGAGATTTGGATGCCTTAGAAGTCGATCACCAAGAATTGGTCCAAGAATGCGCCGACTTAGAGAATTCACCTGTCAATTCCGACCCTCCTACGGACCCACCTAAAGCGATCGTTTACGACAATCTTCCCCCACTTCGAATCCTGCTAGAGACCGACGCTCCCTTCATGACCCCTTCAAATCTGTACGATGATATCGAGGGCCTTAAACGTGGAACCAAGCTATCCCTCAGTCACAGCGCGATGATCCCATGGACTGCTCAATTCGTTGCTGATGTTGCTGGCGATGGTTGGGATGCTGATAGTGTTATGAGGGAGAGCTTAGAAAATACTAGAAATATGTATGGCATATGAAGCATAGTTTTCGCCAATAACATCAGTTACCTTTGTGCTGTTCGATTAGAGGTTTGGTGTGGTTTCTGGACAAGCGAAGGATAGATGCCGCAAGCTTTTTCGGCTGTCGGAGCTTCAAGCTTGGTGAAATTCTAGCTCCGTCTCAAACGGAACAACCGGCCCTTGAAGCCGCTCCTGACTCAACCCAAACCTCCATAGTGTGTCGCTCCCAGTTGGATGCTAAGTCTCCTCCAGGGCGTGGTTCGTCGTCAATTCGCCTCTAATGCCTTCAAAAGTACTCATATGGCAACAAATCAATGGCGTCTATTATCATACAGCCATCCACGACGAGAATTTCAATACACCCAGATCCAGTTCTCAAATCCAGCGACTAAGCTTAATTCAACCAACACCAGCGTACGGCCTGCGAAAGGATACCTAGCTCAGAATTCTAATACCAACACAAAGTACGGGAATAAACCAACAAAGCACTCCAAAATGGGAAAGAAAAAGTCGTCAACACCTGGAGAAGAAAACCTTTTGTTACCAACACCACCATCAGCTCTGCCCATCGTAGACACGCACACTCATGTGGCGTCAACTTACGAGTTTTATCGGATTCGATATAAGGAGGGGAAGCATGAATCTGTTTATGATTTCTTGAATGGGATGTTCAAAGATCGGAGTGTTGAGGCGGTCGTTGATGTGTGGTGCGAGGCGCCTGTTAGACCGTTGTGGAAGGAGTTTGCAGATGCAGCTTTGGATTTGGAAAAATGGGGTGGTACACAGTATTGGTTTGCTATTGGTATGTGATCTATTTTCTTGAGAAGATGTCTTCTGAACGTTGTATACCAGGTGTCCATCCGTAGGTCATATGCTGAAACGCTTCACCGCGTCATATTGAATTGAACCTTGTGCTAGTCATGATGCCAAGAAGTACACCGATGAAGTAGAGAAAGATTTGTGAGATTCAAAATTTTTTGACGACTTGATACAAATGCTTATCCCAATATTTTAGGATAGAAGCCGCTTCCCATCCACGCTGTGTCAGCTGGGGAGAGATGGGCCTGGATTATCATTACGACAATTCACCACGGGACATCCAGCAAGATGTATTCACTAGACAACTTAGACAGGCCGTCAAGCTGGGTAAACCCTTGACGATCCATACTAGAGAAGCCGATGACGATACGGAACGTATCTTGAAAGCCGAGGTACCAAAGGACCACAGAGTAAGTCTTGTTCATCCAACCCGGCTTAGATCTCAATTTAATCCCTTGATTAGATCCACATTCATTGCTTCACCGATACACCTGAATTTGCTCAGCGGTTGCTGGATCATTTCCCCAATCTCTACATCGGTATCACGGGTAAGCACCCTTTGTCTTTTCACTCTCAACGAGAGTAGAATCGTAAATTGAATTCCCTCTCTTTGAAGGTGTTATGACATATGCGACCAATGAGAATACCTCTCAAGTCGTCCGCAATCTCGTCAAGGAAGCGACCGCTGATCCCGATTCGCCATCACCACTCCGAATTCTTTTGGAGACAGATGCGCCATACATGGTCCCTGCCAATCTTTATGACGATCTCCCGGAAATAAAGGGCAAGAAGCTACCCATATGTCACAGCGCAATGATCCCATGGACTGCAAAGTTCGTTGCGGACGTTGCTGGCGAGGGTTGGGATGCAGATCGTGTTCTGCGTGAGGCGCGCGACAATGCGAGGAAGATGTATGGCGTCTGAATCTAGTGACTTTCTCATTGTAGACGCGCCAGCTTTAAACCCCGTCTCCTTTGATGGCCCACACTCCTTCCATCCCCCTGCTCCACACTGGAATCAATGTACTCATATTTTGCCACAATCCTAGCTTTTCTGCGTCCATTCAATGTCCGAGCTTCAAGTTTGCCTCGCAGATAAACATCGTCGTCATCGGATTGAAGAGATCTCTGGAAAAAGTGTCTACAGCCAGCCACATATCTACCATTCAAGCTCGTTTCCATGTTCATCGAAGAATTTACCTGAGCAAGGGACAGTGAGTACGACAAGAAAGTAAACTTCAGACCATTATCACTCACAAGTTGGACCATCTTTGTCGATGAGAGCCCAAGGTAGAAGGGTCTTTGCACCATCCGCGACCGATTTTCCTCCTTGCCCGAAGAAATTGAGTTTTGTCGACGTGTACCCGGGCGTCACAGCATTCACTTTGATCCCCTCGGGCTCCAATTCCTTCGCCAGGGATATTCCAAACGAGTTCAACGCAGCCTTGCTGGTATTGTACGCCACCCAGTGTCCAAAATTGTGCGTTGCCATCCAATGATTTGAGGCCATATCCGTCGAAACATTCAAAATCACCGAACCAGGAGCCGCGTTTCTCAAGAGTGGCAGGAACGCCTGCGTCACCTCGATTGTCCCATACAAGTTCGTCTCCATCGTTTCTCTGATACTGGCAATCTTGACGGTCGTGGCAGTTTGCTCGTCTTCCATCTTGCTGATGCCGGCGTTATTGACAAGCACGTCAAGCTTTCCTTCCTCTTTCGCGATGATTGCTTTGGCGGCGTGGATGGTGGAGATATCGTTCAAGTCGAGTTGGATGGATTTAACATTTGTTAGACCTTCCTTGGCAAGTGTGGCTCTGAAAAACAACAATTATTAACGGAGGTCTGCAGGTCTTCGGGACGTACTGCGCTTCTGCCCCTGCTGCTGGGTTGCGGGCGCCAAGATAAACTTTGTGCCCTTTGGTGGCTAACAATCGCACGAGCTCGAAGCCAATACCGGTGTTTGCGCCTATTCAGTGATTTTTTCGTGTTAGTGAGCTCTTGCGTATACATTATTGCGGGCACTATCTCACCAGTTACGAGAATTACTTTGGACATCACGATTTAGGTGATTTTTGAAATCTGGACAAGGGTTGTATGGGTTGCGTTGGGAAGAATAGTGGACAGGGATCGTCAAAGTATTCCCCACTCCTTTTATATCATCGCGATGCCTGGAAGCTTACGAAGAAGATCATGAATGATCAGCCACTTGTGTAAGAAGCTGACATGGCTGACTGCGCATCCCTTTCGCTTCTGCTCATGAAGTTCCTCCCTCATATGGGTTACGCGTCCCCATCGGCAGATGTCTGTGTAAGCTAGAGAAGTCATTAGCATGAAGGCGTGATCTATTTCTCTGGCATGGGATGACGTTCATTGTACTGTGGGTGTGGATTGTCCGTAGAAGGCGGGAAGGCTGCCGAGGAGCCACCTCATCATCTGAGGAGCGTCCCGACGGTATTTGCCGAGCGGTGGGCGGCTTCCCTCGCACTGCTCGCTCACAACGCAAGCAGGCCGCAAGTCTCTCGTTTTGAATGTTACAGATAACGAAACCTTTGCGCGATGGTACAGTGGATTGTTTATACAAGTAATATCCATTCTAGTTCTGATGCGACCCTTTCTACCACCCAAGCTCTTTTCCATCCTCACCAAAGAATTTACCTGAACGTCAACAAAGCAAAAGTTAGGCTCAAAAAACCGAATATCCTACCCCTAAAAGTGCATATCACTCACAAGTTGGGCCGTCCTTATCAAGGAGCGCAAACGGAAGCAGACATTCCGCGCCTGCCTTCGCCGACTTCCCGCCTTGCCCAAAGAAGTTGAGCTTTGTCGAGGTATAACCCGGTGTCACCGCATTCACTTTAATCCCCTCAGGCTCCAATTCCTTCGCCAAAGAGATAGCGAATGAGTTGGTGGCAGCTTTGCTTGCGTTGTATGGTATCCAGTGGCCAAAGTTTCGCGCGGCCATCCAACTATTAGACGCCATCTCCGTTGACACGTTCAAGATGACAGAACCTGGAGCCGCCTTTCGTAGAAGAGGAAGGAATGTCTGTGTTACTTGAATCGTTCCAAACAGGTTCGTTTCCATTGTTGCCCTGATGCTGGAGATCTTTACAGTCAAAGGAGAGAGTTCGCGATCCTCGAATTTGCTAATTCCAGCATTGTTGACGAGCACGTCGAGCTTTCCTTCCTCTTTTTCGATGGTCTCTTTGGCGGCCTCGATGGTAGCGATATCGTTCAAGTCGATTAGAACAAACTTGACGTTGGTTAAGCCTTCGTTGACGAGCGTGGTTCTATAGAATGGTCTTCAGTCATTGAACAAAATGATCCAAAAAAAATAATCATACTGTGCCGTTGCACCAGCATCGGGGTTGCGCGCACCAAGGTAAACGGTATGACCTTGGGCAGCCAACAATCTGACCAGCTCAAAACCGATGCCAGTATTAGCCCCTATGCGATAGTCAGTAAGGTATATCACTGGGATGGGATTCGGACTGTGTGTGGGCCGAGCGTCAACTTACCCGTCACAAGAATGACTTTCGACATTGTATCGAGATTAGTGACCTTTCAAGATTCGAAGTGGGGTTCAGAGTGTATAGGGTGAAATCAGCAGGAATGCTACGCAATTATCTGACTCTTATAGGTCTTTATTACAATGAAGTGTTCAAATTTATGGTGTGACTCTCACCAAATTCATGGATCCTCATATGCGTGCGGTGGCAAGGCGACTCATTGACCTTGATTTGCATTTGAACTGAAGTCATGGTGTCCGTCACACTCGGTAACCTTTTGAATGCATAAAACCCTGTAGTTGACCCTCGGTGCTGGAATGTATGTATCTCTTACTTCAAGAGAATATATAGCATCCATGTGGCAAAACAAGGATATCGATGCAATGTCCCGAGAGTCTTACACCGGCATCTCGAGCAACAACATGTCATTGAAATCGTTATCATCGGCAAACAGCATGCGCAGTCACTATATAGCCTCGAATGAATGGCCTATTCTAAAATAGAACGATAGAATTATGTTCGATGGAATAGCACACAAGCATCCTTCATTACTCCATGGTTTTTCCACTTTCGTAAACCAAGCCCATAGCAGTTGGGGACTGTCCCTCTAGAAGCGGTACAACTGAATCGTTGCGCATCCATCGTCGGTAATAGACTGTCGAATCGATATCTGGTAAAAACTCAATCGTAAACTCTGCCTGACGCAAGCTCGGGCATGTGGTGAAAATGCTTGGTATGAAAAGCCGGATGTTGGTCGACATTAAGGTGTCGAAGGCAGGCCTAACGAAGTCACCATGGTCGTCTTGAAGTCCATCGAAGTCTGGGTTAATCGAATTTCGAGAAATGCGAAGGTATTGAAGGCTTCTAAGAGGACCAAAAGTTGAAGCAATATCCTATGTTCGGAGCATTGTACGAATTCATGATCAGTTAACGTACATGAAGAGGAGAGGAGAGAAACCGTTACCTCTCTGCTCAAGTTGAACTCCAATTTGTGAAGATGGAGGGTTTTCAACGATGAGAGATACGGGGTGTATTCGTGAAAATCAAAATCTCTGCACCAGATGAAGTCCAAGCGAAGACTTTGGATGGAAACCCGCTTCATGTGGCGTGTCAAACATGTCTGCCACGAAGGGGTGGGCAACGCAGGTGCGATATATGGTGGCGGGGTGAATATTTCCAGGTTTTGGAGGCTGCCATTATCAAGGACAGGATATATGGCTTGAAAAACATTTTTAGTTCCCCTAAACGAGCGGACAGATGGAATGGGCCAGGGAGGTGTGTTGCTCATGATCAGGCTGATAGAGCCTGATTGCGAATTGTCGCTGACTTCGGAAAGGGGTCGAAAGTTAGTTATGAAGGTGCTGACTTCTTCGTCATTGAGTTCTTCGATGCGCAGTTGCTTCTTCAAGAGAATGCCCACATGTTCGAGAGAGGTTCTGTGCAAGACAAGAAGCTGGCACATCAGGGTGATTGACCCAACTGACGCGTACGTCGACCATTCTAAGCGCTTAAGCCGAAACGAACAAGAGGGTACAGGCAAGTCCCAGGGTATGTTCGTTATATAAGTGCTATCCTGGTCGTGGTACATCCAGGGCATTGTTTCATGAATGATATGGAGGCTGGTTAGTTCTGTCGTCTTCTGAAAAAGTGTCGATAAGAGGTCGATTGACGCCGGCCTTTCTCCTCCAAATAGGAGCTGGATACTTTGGACAAGCTTTGAAAGGTGGTTATTTCTGCACACAGTCTCCATGAATTGCGTTCCAGCTGAACCATTTTGGAAATCGATGATGGGGGATGCCTTGTATAGCACTTTTGTGGCCTCCGTGCTGATTGCTCTGTTCGTCAGTGAAAGACTGTGAATTGTTGAGCAGTTATTGGAAGATAGTTGTAATATAAGGCAGATAATGTCAAAGGGTATTTCCTTCATGATCAGTGGTTATAGTGGAGGTCAATATCTGGATCGTCTAGATTGAAGGACGCAAACATGAGGAGCCTCAGGAGGTCCGAGTCGCCCGAGTCACACGGAAAGCACGTGACACCCTGGGAATCTGACCCCACGTTCACAAAGCACATTGTCTGGCCTCGAGGCCGCATTGAACCTCGACCTCCACGCAATTCCCTGCAGCTCTCTCATATTTACCGTGTATGCACCGTAAAACTTAAGCCATAATCTCCCTCAAGTTAGTGAAGCTATACACGCAGATTTAACGCTAGTATTGGCTTGCCAGTGAGTGCTCGATTGGTGCTAGATCCAGATGTTTCGAAGGTGGTTGAACTCCACATTCAACCTCAATAATCAATCTCAATAGTGGGATATTTCATAATTTCCTCCCTTTTTATTTGCGTTTCCCTATTTCCTCCGTCTTTTCGACTTGAAATGTATACACAGCCTACGTTAGTAGCCAAGCAATTTATGTCAGCGCTGAGAGGAACTTGACACCGCCTCACCGCACCAGGTTGTCAGTTACCATCGTCCTTGAGGCTGGCGAAGTCGACCTTCTGACCACTATATAAGCGTCACACTGACTTAGCCTTCAGAAAATCTGCAAATGACTCCAATATTGCCTTTCGACATCTGGTCTATCATTTATGACTACATCCCTAAAACCCACCGGCTCCGACTCTATCGTGTCAACTCTGCCCTTTTCAATCTCGTCATGCATGAGATGTACTCCAGAATCTGTATATTTAGCTTGGAAGAGGAGCATGTGTCCCGATTTTTGGTGAATGCCAGGTATGCAAATCAGCGCCTTTTTCTCTCGATGGTGCTCAGGTCTTGAAGCTCCACTGTCATTAATCGAGTACGATGCATCGACCTGCTCCCATATCCTCTCAGCGATTCTCTATCTACTCCAATGCTACCAGACAAGTTCAGCCCTAGTAAAAAGGGTACCGGTTTGCATCTCATGAACGCCAGACGCCCTCGTCATGGAGCCCGCCAAAGCCTCACCGTAGCTCAAAAGGCACAGCAGCTTCTGAAGGTACTTCCGTATATGAAGAATGCTATGGATCTACAGATTGTATACCCACATAGAGATGCAGAGCCTTCACCACAAAAATCATTTCGCTTCATAGAAGCAACGTGGATGGCAGTCGGAAACGGGGAACGACTCACCAGGCTTGATCTGAGCATTCCGCTCGAGACTTTTGCACAGGTCACTCAGGGTGCACCTATCTTTACTCAATTGGAGCACTTAGGGATAACGATTCACGCCGCTATCAGCTTTATGGGCACAGCATCGTACAAAATCGCCCACTTTGTCAACGGCAAGTGTAGCAAAGTCCGATCCCTTTCGCTCACCTTCGCCCCACTTTCCTCCGACACGGTTCTGCCATTCTTTGTCGCACTGCATCCCCTTCCGAATCTTTCGTGCCTCTCTCTTACGGTTCCTATAAGTAACTTTAATGACAAGATCACCTCTTTCCTCAAATCCCATTCTCACTCTCTTCAGACGCTTCACATAGCGCTCGAGGGTTCACCTGGAAAAAATGACCTACCACATCCTCAGGCGACCCTTGCCCATCCTGTCTTTCACATTTCATATCCAAACCTATCCTCCTTGACACTCGGTCTCGTTCAATGGAACCATCATGATGCCGCTCTAAGGTCAGAGGTGGCGCGATTTCTTACCACATACCTCGGACGGCACGCATCAACGCTCAAAACCCTTCGAATCGATGGATATGTCTTTACGTTCGCACAGTTTATCTCGTTTATGGATAATCTTGGGGGAGACGATAGCATCTTGGAGTCCCTCACTGTTCAGCTTCATTTCCTCAGCTGTGAATTTCTTCAATACCTCGCTGACAACCTCCAAAAGCTAAAACACCTGGATGTCGCTTTTGGATTCATCTGTGACAGAACCGATGTCCCCTTTCTGGACCGAAATCTTAACTGGAGAGAGGTGCGCAGCTCAAAGTCGTCTTCTTCCTCGAAGCGCTATACTGATCCATATTCCATTTTCCAGAGAGACATGATTGTTGATACGACGTCAAAAGACTTCTTCAACAAAATACACGATCAAGATTACTCATATTGGTCTCTCGTCAACTTGGACTTTGAGTACAGAGGCTATGATGTCTGTCCTTATTATGATCGTGCGAGGACATACCAATCGTTTCAGAAGGCTTTGGCCAATGCCTTGTCAGGAGTCGAGCGGTTTAACGGAATGGATCGGAAGACGTTCCTCAGGGAGCGGCCCTTCACGGACTTCAATGAGTAAAAGTAGACAGGCGGTTGTACGATGGGGTAGAATACGAAGAGACCATGTAAGCATTAATATTGATGCATCCAGCTGTTCCATATACATTTTTTCATAAACCACTGAATAGGATAATCGTCGCTTGGAACAATGATATCAATCGACTGGTCATGATGATTGCGGTCCAGCACAACCCCGTCTGCCGCTCTAGCGTACTTGTATTCGGTCATTGACGGTCTTCAAGATCACGAATAAAGTTAGAATAATGCGACATGATCTATTTATAGTCAAAAAGCACGAAACCGCAGTCAATTCGGTGCTCCGATGAAGACCGTTGCCAGCTATGAGGTGGATGACCAATGAACTTGAAATCCATCGATGCACGGAAGCTTGATTGTTACTCGAATGTGAGCGGCCACTACCATGTACTCTCGGCTCGGACGTCTGCGGATAGATTGGTACCATCTTGGTGGAAGTATAAGATACCGGCTGAGCTTTGGTCTTCTAGTTGGATTCAAATTCAACGACATCCTTCGTCAAGCGCTGGTCGCTGATTTTTACAGAGAAAATAACTGATCGCTGGCCGGTCGACAATCGAACTTTGAACAAACCCGCTATTAATCGCTCTCCTGACTTGAACCATGCTACGAAGCCTCTGGATATTGACCTCCATGGTTCTAACACTGTCATTCACCTCGGGTAAGCACAGTTCACACTCAAATAGCCCTCGTAACAATGAATTGACCATCACTTCGTTTGTAGTTCTGGTTCAAGCACAGTTAACGTTTAGCTTTACACCCAAATTGGAGCAGGCATTTACCAAACATCCGCCTTGGCGGACTGAGATGAAGTCTCTCGAAACAGCTCGTACGTGCTCAAAGACCCTCATTTCTCAAATTCAAATCGTAACTTTTATACGCAGTAAATAAACAGCTCCAAGAGATCGAAGACACATTGAGAGAATATAAGAGCTCAAACAAAAAGATCCAAGCCCGCGCTCGAGTCTTACTTGGGATGACGCTCGGAGCGCACTATGACCAATCTAGCGCTGTACGCGAAGCGGTATTCAAGCACATTTTCGACAATGTACAGCACATGGAAAGCACGCTCACGTTAGACGGTGTCATTGTGCCACAGAATCCCAAGGTATTCGTCAACCTAGGCGCAGGAGGAAGGATCTATTTGACGGAGGGCTTTTTCATGGATGAGAAGCTAACAACGTGGCTCAAAGTGTTTATGCTTCTACACGAGGTGTTTCGGGCAACGGTACCTCAACAAACACAACGCTTCGTCTTTGGTGCGACTCGTGATCCACAAACTCGAACGTTCCCTGTAACGCCCCTATTTGAGGGCGGTGGGCCTTTGAAACCTGGGGAGAAGGAGGTTGATGGTGGTGAGCCTTTCAGACCCCATTCAACTTACAGTTCATGACTGAAGTGTTTGACACTGCGCACAGCATGGAATAAGGATTTTAAGCAGATCCTTGACCAACCCTCTGGCGTGCAGGTTATGCCATTTAATCCTGATCTGATACCTTTGATGGGTTATTGCTTTACCAACGATGGTCGTCTTCCGTCATAGTCATAAATCGAATAGATATATTGGATACTCAAGGTTGTGGTATCTTGTCGTGTAGATCTGACTCTTAGCCTATGCATTAGAATGACAAACTTTGGCAGTTCCAATGTACACTAGTACTGGGGTTATTGGTAACTTGGACATTACGAATAGCTAATTTCTAAACCTAATCCTACTTGATGCCATGACGCTTAAGAGATGCGAGCCAACTGTGACCATCGTTCAAATCTTTTTCAACAACAAGGTGAATGACAATGGTGAGCTGAGGTCATGTCACCGTTGGCAGGCCTTCACGTCGACACCACTCTGATAGAACTGTTATGACACGTTTATCTGCGTCTAGGATAAGATGGTCTTGACTTGGCCCACCAATCATGATATTGATCCACTCTTCTATAATCCCCAACATATTCTGATTTTCTTCTCCTTTATTTATCTCCGAGTTGTTTTCCCTGACCCTCTTGAGCCATTCCAAGTAATAATCACCGTACCTCGGCCTATTGTCCTGGAAGCAAACACTCGTGGGTGTTGCTGTGAGTAGTCCAAGTAGCCCTTTTAGCACATATCGATCCAGTTCTTTGTATGATATCTCGTGGACGTCCTTAAATATGTCAATGCATTTATCAAAGGAGGTAAACTCCAGGGGTTCCCATTCTAGCATGATTTTCGGATGCATCACGATGTGCCTTATCAGATTGTCACAGTGCTGCAATGACTGGAAGGTAGACACCATTTCCATGTCATTGGAGAACCCACGTGTCCTCCAGCGTCCCAAATCATCGTCTGAGACTGTAAGCAGGTCTTGCAGCTCCTGGAGAGGAGAGAGGCCAACGGTATGCTGGTCGGGTAGGTGCTGTGTGTACGGCGTCGGTGGGGCTCGAGGTTCTCTTTCTAACATATGGGGAAGGAGCTGTATGATTAACCGTCCCCAAGTCAGAGGTTGGCATGTAGTACTATACCTTGGGATTGAGGGGTGCTAGTAGTGTTCAAGATACATAGGAGTGACTGCAGGATGAGATCTGAAGGAGAAGTATGAAAGCTAGAGGGGGTGTGAGGTGGATACATCCAGTTGTTCTGTATGGGTAATGTGTAAGATGGCTAGTCGAGTGAATGTGATATGACGATGTTGAGGCTGGGGTCTTTTATACCCCAAGTTAGCTTTGTGCACTGCATCCTGTTAAGGGGAAGTTGAATTGCAGTGTTGATTGCGGGCGTTTTCTACTGCACTCACTGAAGCGATGTTCCACCTGTTTCTTTTGTTCTCCATATTATTCAGTGGTTATGTCTCTTCCTTCGATATAGTTATACAACAGTTCAACTGCTGTCCACCACACACGGTCATCTACAGAAATGCACACCACATACATCAATCTCAATGTGCATCTGGAAGTTGGAACCCCTTTCAAATGATATTCCCGATTCAGCTTCACAAGGACCCCGTCCATGTAATGATGTAGCCCCATAACAACTTACAATAGATTACAATGACAAGCAAGTACACAGCACAACATTGGCACCGTTGGAGTCACTCGGGGTGCTAGTCTCGGGAAATTTACTTAAAAAGGCTAGCGCTCGAAACAGGTTCGAGATGCTGTTGCAGAGAATATGTACAGTGTATATGATGTGTTTCAATTGGATATGAGTCATACACGCTTAAATGTCAACAAACTCGGCCTGAGCTGTGTCGAGGAGCATAAACGCCCCTTGAAACGGCCACAGCGCCTGTGATATTTCCTCATCTGGGCATAGGTATGTCCATATTGGGCCATAATTGTAACATGTGGTCAATGTTTCCCGGCCCCGTTGCGTTGGTTGTAATCATGAAAGGACATCGTCGACGTCTGGAGTCATATGCAGTGAAAGATGAAGGACTGGCCAATAAAATTTTGCCTCATGTTCGTACAACGTGGACGCAACTTGAAGGCTGTACGGCTCACTGCAAGCTCCAAAAATCACATTTGAGTGTTTGTCACATTCCTTTGACTCATGTTCTCCCACCTTGTTCATCGTCTTTCGATTGCTCTCACCACTCAGATTCATCATGGCCGACATTTAGAATGAGTAGTGAAGCATTTCACCTACTCCTTACATTGTTTCGGGTAACGCATCCTCAACAAGCTCAACGCTTCGGCTTCGGGGCGACCCCTAACCCAGGAACTCGAACGTTTTCTGTGATGCCCCTGTTTGAGGGTGCTGCGCCTTTGAGACCAGTGGAGAAGCCTCGGGTAATTGATTTGGATGCGAGCTGATTCGAGTCAGAACTGTGCTTATCAGGCCCTTTACGATGTATCTCAGACAGCGCCGCTCGGCGCTAAAACGTGGCTTTCAGGCAGTTATATGTATATGTATATGTAATGTATGTACTATTGGGAATAAGATCACATGGCAGCAGAGTCTCGAGGTACCAAACGTTATGCGGTCGCTATGATAAACAGCTTGAAGATGCGTGTGTGATATGTGTTGTATTCAACATCATTCAAGTATTTGTGCGACTGCCCGGACGTCACGTTCTAGATCAAGCAGAGCTGGCCGAAGCTGACAAAGATGTTTGAAATAACGGTCGACTTCATCTTCAGGCGTTGACGGGTCTCGAAGTTGTATGTCTCTTTCTATAAATATGTATTTGTTATATCTGAGTTCCGTGTCAGAATGAATATACAAAAGACTGACCTTTCATCTCGTGAGGTTCAATGCTAACCATCGTTGATTGTCGCAGTCCAAGGGGGGGATAACCTTATCGAAAAGAAGGTACGCCTTAGCTCGAAGAGCCAAATTGAGCCGAATGGTTTCGGTTCGTAAACTGGATGACATGGCTGGCGAAAGTAGTTCGATGATTTGTCGATGTTTGTCTAAGGAATAAATTTATACTTGAGATTCGTATTGTATATATTACGGTCAAAGCAATAAGAATCAGGGTGGGTTGGCCTCAGGTGAAGATGGAAAACATAATAAGAAGTGAACAAGAGGCTAGGCTGCGAGGGTATTATAAGGGCTTACATGCTGGAGTATGACCATAAGATAAAGGATAAAGGTGATAGAAACAAAAGCGAAAGATATGTCGATCGCTGGTAGGCGCGGTCAAGGCGCGGGATACCTTGCGCGTCTAATCTCAGCAATCTACGCATTCGGAAATATTCTGTGAGCTTAGTTAACGTTCACATCATGCATGCGCAGTTCATAACGGTATTTAGCAACACAAAACGGACACTGGCCCCCCTGAAGTGGTCTGATGTTTTGCAAGTCAACAACCAGAGCATCGACCAAGCCGGAGCTCCATAACACTCATTGAATCAGCCCCAGCGCCTGTAATATTTCCCATGATACAAAACGCTGTGTACATTCGCAAAGGCTTTCTGTCATGTTCATATTTGAGTGTGCAGCGTCTTTGGGACCCCTGAGGGGAGAAGCCCCACAGCTAATCAAAACTGTGCTCATGAGTCACTCCACGCGATATCTCAGGCATCAGCGCTAAAACGGCGCTGTCAGACAGTTATTTAATATATGTAGTATATACTATTGGTAATAATATTACACGGAAGTACAGTCTCGAAGCAGCAAACGATAAGTGGTCGCCATGATAAAATATTCAAATATGCATGTGTCTCGGAGGTCCTCCGACATATTCTATTCAACATCATCCGTAGCGATCAGTTTTCCAGATCGAGGAGAGCTGGACGAAGTAGACGAAGATGGTGATGATAATTCCTGATATCCTCCTCAGACATTGACGGGTCTTTCAGTTGTATCTGTCTTTCTATTTATATCATGATCATGATATACATAAATTCGTTAGATTTAGTCGCATGTCATGATCAAGGTACGAAAATACTGACTGTTCATATCATCAATGTTGACATCTAACCACCTTTGTCTTTCCTCGCTCTGAGGGGGGTTGCTATGCGAAAGCTCCAGAGCCTTGGCTAGGAGAGCCACATTGAGAAGAATAGTTGCCTCTCGGTAACTTTCGGTGGATGACATGGTTGGTGAAGGTTGAGCGATGATGAGGATGAGGATGAGTAGAGGATTGACCAGGGTATAATGTACATGATGCGTCGTATTTATAATTTGGATATTTATTGTGTAGACTATGGTCAATGCAATGATAATAAAGGCCTAGGTGAGTTGGGCCTCTGGCAAAGATGAAGAATATAATAAGAAGTGAGCGAGCGGCGCTGGGAGGGTATAAGCGCTCAGCGCTCATGCGCTGGAGTATGACCATGAGACAAAGGATAAAGGTGATATAAACAAAAGGGAACGATGCGTCGATCACCAGCGGGCGCGGCCGAGGCGCGGGCTACCAAGCGCGTCCAATCTCAAAATACACACATTGGGAAATATTCTGCAAATCTAGGTTCATATCATGCATTAACTCAAAAGTTTTAATAATACTATAGTTGTCTGACACTTTGCAATCGAATAGTACGAATTCTCATTCACGCTCTGGCCATTGAATCAGCGCCAGCGCATGAGCGCTTCCAGGCATGCGCAGTTATGTATGTATAATCATGTATGTACTATTATATGTTAATATATTGCTTTATTTTCACATGGACAATCGCGGCCTGTA